>CM035429.1:82898535-83021035 GCA_020310875.1 Ceratopteris richardii
CCTCCTACGCAGGCTTATTTACAAGCTAAATAATAATTATTCGGATCATTGATGTCTGCCCTTTCACGCCTTGCACGCTCCTCATGAACCTTCAGCTGCTATATCAGAAACATCAAAAACATATTAATACATTAATAATATAACACTTTAGCAATGCATTGTTCAATAATATACAACATGCCTCCCAGTTGACAAGCAACTGACCTCAGTTGATAAAATAATTCAGCACTCTAACAATTATAATGCAGTGTTCAACATAGTCCATGTTACAATCCAACATTGCATTGGCTATTCTATATTTCAATCCAACAATGCATTGGCCAATTAATAATTTAACACTCCAACAATTACTTGTTCAACATATTCCATAATTCATAACATGCCCCTCAGTTGAAAAGACAACTGACCTCAGTTGATAAAATAATAAACATGGATAGCCAGTCACATGTTTCATCATTGAACGAAAAAAAAACATAGGCATGTTCCATGTAAAAACACATGCATGGAAATGTTCATGGAGGTGTTAAGTTATTGAAAGTATCTGTGAGATGCGGACATAATCTTTCTAATGAATTTGGGCAAGCAAAACTTGAATATGCTCCTATAGACTAAATTCAATATGTAAATGCATCACAAGTGTCAAACATGTAGGGTAAACTTTAAAGGTAGAAATGAATCCTTAAACTCTTCTTGAAAAGCCTTCTAGGTGCGTGGACAATCTGCACTATGACAAAGATCATTCCACCATTGCTGCGCTCTTCCTACCAAATAATTAGTGGCAAACTCGATTTTCTTATTTTCTGAATATAACTCATTGGAAAAGAAATCGTTGAATAGGGATAGCCATGATAAGACAAAGCGGCCATCTTTTCGTCCGTCGAATTGAAGCATAGCATAACGTCCTTGTATGGCTTGTTGAAGTGCTTGAAGTTCTTGGTTCATAATCTCTAACTCTTGCTCGAATGAAACTCCAGGTAAAGGTGAATTACTGTAATCCTCCATGGTGCTCTTGGACCCTTGCTCTCAACCTTGGTGTATTGAACCTTCTTGTTTGCAACCTTGGTGTCTCGATCCCGTGTTCTCAACCTTGCTTGGTATCTTGAACACTCAATCAAGTGCCACCCAAGGATTTTGAAGGAATTCACACTTTCAACTTAGCTCATTGGAAAGTTCGTTCCGAGAGCTTTCCAACGGTATATTACACGCCTCAATCCGACCTACGGATTGAGAGATACACTTGATTCTTTCTTGGGTCCAATCTTGAAATCGACGCGCGCGCCTTCCACAAGTAATAAAGAGAGAGAACTTGAGTACAACTCCAAGAGATGGTGGAGTGGTCAAAGTACTTCCCTTGAAAGTAGGAGGTTGTGGGTTCAAATCCTCCACACACAGAAAATAGAGGCAATAAGAGACGAGACTGAACGCAAGATTGGGTGCAATCTCCCCCCATGCACTCTGTTTTGACAGTCCACAGAGTGCATGTATTTATAGGAATTTTGATTACGTCAAAAAGAGTGGTTACAAGAGGGAGACTTTGAAAAGCAAGCGTGAAACTAAAAGTTGATAACTTTTACAGAAAGCCATTGCTTTCAATAACAGAAACTACGGTCTACAATGACCCTTATGCTAACCATTACTTTTCTAACAATAGAACCTTCTACGCAGGTTTATTTACAAGCTAAATAATAATTATTCGGATTATTGATGTCCGCCCTTTCACGCCTTGCACGCTCCTCATGAACCTTCAGCTGCTATATTAGAAACATCAAAAACATATTAATATATTAATAATATAACACTTTAGCAATGCATTGTTCAATAATATACAACAACAATTGACCTTAGTTGATAAAATAAAAATAAACAGGGATGGCCAGTCACATGTTCCATCACTAAACAAAAATAAGCATGTTCCATGTAAAAACTCATGCATGGAAATTTTCATGAAGGTGTTACATTAATGTGTCTATGTATGATATGTAGAAATTAAGTGGTCGTAGTGGGGCATTAATTGTTTTTTATGTATCCATTGACATTCTTCAATAGAGTAATTTTTATACTTAACTAAATATCAATGATTTTGAGTACCTATGCATGTAGTAGTGACATCATGACCACTTATTTTCTTATGAACTAAGACTTCAAAGTGTGCTTCAATTAAGGGAGGGTCATCAAGAAGTGGAGTGATTGGTAAAGTTCATTTAAATAGTTTAAGTAAACTAATATGAAAAGAGTATTTTAGAACCAAAATGTTGAAATAAGGCAATCTAACATCATGATCACGTAACACTACATTAGGAAATCCATGATGTGGGAAAATGCATTTAATGAGTACTTTTGTAGCCTAAGATGGAGACAAATATTTTCTACAAGTAATGAAATATGCATATTTACTAAACCTATCAACTAGTGCCTAAATCATGTTGTTATGTGATGAAGTAATAGGAAGACGTGTTAGAAAATTCATAGAGATTTGTTCCCATGGTTTCTTCGAAATGGGAAGTGGCATTAATAATCCAAATGGTTTACAATGATGATGTTTTACATGTTGACATAAAATGCATTGAGAAACATAGTGCAATATCCTTTTTTGTGTGGGTCCAAAAGAAGAAACCTTTGCAAGTAGAAATGGTACTCTATATGCCACTATGACCCATGTAAGATGATTCATGCATTTCTTTGTGATGAAATATAAAATGTTCATCAGTTAAAGGTGCACCATTATTGAATTCATTCCATGCATGCAATAAATACAAATCAGATGCATAAGTGGAAATCATGTCTTGAAAGGAATGATTTTGGATTGTAGAAATATTATGAAAAACAATAGAATATGAAGGAAAATAACTAAGAGCATTGGCTACAACATTAGCTATACGAAGTTGATATTGGATCATGGGCTAGAAATTTTGAATGAATGAAGCCCATTTAAGATGTCGATAAGAGTCAAATTTCCAAAGCATGGAACTACTAACAATTCTTTATCATATGTACTATAATTCTTTTGTAAGGGCTTAAGCTTCCTACTCTCAAATGCAATGCGATGATCATTTCGAATTGAAACAACACCTATTCCCGAACCACCAACATCATTAACAACATGAAATGGTTGTGAAAAAATAGGTAATTGTAAAACAAGTGCATGTGAAAGTGCATGCTTGAGTTTTTCAAAGGATTTTTGTTGGGTAAGTCCCCATGAAGATTTTATTTTCTTTTTCAATAACAAGGTAAGCAACAATGCTAAATAAGAAAAATTCGGAACAAACTGCCTATAAAAACTAGCTAACCCAAGAAAAGAACGAACATCATTGACTGATTGTGGTGTAGCCCATTCTACTATAACTTTAATCTTTTTTGGATCCACATGCATGCCTTCACTTGAAATAATATGGCCTAGATATTCTAGCTTACATTGAAAGAAGTAACTCTTTCCAAGATTAGCATAGTGTGTTCTCTCATAGTAAATGAAAAATTGTTTTAAGATGCTTCTCATGCTCAATATCATTCTTACTATAAACAAGTATATCATTGAAGAATACAAGAGCAAAAGCTTGGTAATCAAGAACAATGTTTTTTGTCATTCATGCAATGGAGCAAGAGCATTAGTAAGTCGAAAGGGCATTACCATAAATTCATAATGACCGATTTGAGTTCTCAGTGCAGTCTCAAAATTATCACTTTGTTTCATATGAATTTGATGGTAACCGGATTTAAGATCAATTTTACAAAAGACATGAGCTCCTCATAATTTATCTAGGCGATCATCTATTCGAGGAATACAGTATCTATTCTTTATCGCAATCTTGCTAAGGGCTCTATAATCAATGCACATTTGCTTTATTCTCTGTTAAAAGAATTGGTGCTCCAAAAGGGGAAGAACTAGGCTTTATAAGTCCTTTGTGGAGTAAGTCTTTTGCTTGGTTTTCTATTTCCTTTTGATGTGGTGGGTCATGCTTATACTCACATAGTTGCCAAGTTTGATTCTTATGAATAGAATCAATCTCTTCTTGCATATCTTTTCTCCAAATAGGAATGCTTAGTGCATCTTTAACACATGTAGGTTCATCTTCAACAGTCGTAAGTGCCAAAATATCATGAATCTCAAAGCCATCAGCAAAACTTACATGATCTTTTTGTTGTTGCTATCTAGTCTAACTTCTTGTTCTTACATGATCTTGTTGTTCTTGTCTAGTCTGACTCCCTGTTCTTCTAGTAAAAGTCTTTATACCATTATCCTTTCAAGTTTGATATAACCACATAGGTGTATCCTTAAATAGTGGTGAAAATCTTTCTAAACTTTTAGTTTCCAGAGGTTCTAGAACTTGTCCTTCCGAGCTACTAGGACTTTCTAAAACTTTAACTTCTTTTATTTCTTGAATCAAAGTCTCTTGTGGATCTGACTTTGTAGAAGGTTGTGAAATTCCTCTTTCTTCAACTTTTTCTTGAATCATAGGAATTTTAACTCCCTTCTGATATGGTTGAACATGTACGTCGAGAATCTTTCTAAAAAATCCACAGTCATTTTCACTAATGGACTTTGGAATTTCTGCTTCTTTATCATAAAAGTTATTTTCAGCAATATAAGCATCACGTGAAAGAATAACTTCACGTGTCTCTGGAACATAAAACTTGTATCCTTTAATCTCAATAGGATATCCAATAAAAATAGCTTTCTTTGCCTTTACATCTAGTTTTCCTCGGTCCTTTTTCTCAACATGTACATAAGAAAGTGATCCAAACACTCTAAAGTAACTCACATTAGGTTTTCTACCATAATAAGCTTAATACGGTTTGATTACATTTTAAGCTTATGTAGATGACCTGTTTAAAATGTGGTTAGTTGTATGTACTACATCAAACTAGAATTTTGGTGAAAGCTTCTTGGATGTCATCATGCTCCACATAATTTCAACAAATACTATATTCTTTCTTTCTACAACACTATTCTGTTAAGGAGTATAAGCAATAGTAAGGTGTCGACTAATACCTTTCTCATTTCTTGTATTCTCCATCTCTATCACTTCTGAGAATCTCGATAGTTTCCTGACTTTCATTTTCAACCATAGCTACAAACTTCTTCAACATAAGAAAGACTTATGAATTCAACTTAAGACCATAGATCCATGAGTATCTAGTAAAATCATCATTAAATAGAAAAAAATACATGAAGCCTTGAATAGATTCTGCTCTCATAGGTCCATTCACATCTGAATGAATAATCTACAATTTCCTGGTAGTTGTAATATGACCATGTTTCTTGAAAGGTAGTTTATGCATCTTACCTTCAAGACAACCTTCGCATATATCTGAATCATTTGGTAGCTTGAATGAGGGTCAACTCTCAATCATACCTCTCTCTTTGATACTCTTGATAGCTCCAAAACTAATATGTCCAAATCTTTCATGCCATAGCTTCATATCTTCCAACGGTGACGAAGATTTGACTACATATGCTTGACTAATTTTTGACAAAACAAAGATCCCTCCTCTATGCTCACCTTGCAGTATAGACTTGTCATCTTTGTGTGATAAGATCTTACAAAGATCGCTCTCAAATATAACTTTAAAACCATCACCTAAAAATGCAAATATAGATAGCATATTCTTCTTCATTTCAAGCACATGAAGGACATCTAAAATCTGAAAATTACCACCTTCTCTTGACTTTAGGGTTACTGTACCTATTCCCGCAACGTCCAAATCATTGCCATCTGCAATAGTAACTCTTCTACCTGAAGAATAGGAAAGAGAAGAAAGTACATCTCTTCAACCTGTCATATGCTTTGTAGCACCTGAGTCAAATATCCACGGACTTGCGCAAAGAACTTGTAAACCTGCCTTATCAAAAGCTACTTCTTCAATGGTGATACAAGCATAAAAATCACCTTGAGATTTCCCTTTTTTATCATCTTCTGCAACATTACTTGATGCCTTTTTCTTTTCTACTGCAATCCTTATATAAGATGCTAATTTTAAATGTCTGGATTTCTTGCAGTAATAACATATTACTTCTTTCTTCTTAGAAGACTTCTCTTTAGATGTAGTACTTTCCTTCTTGGATTGTTTTTCCTTCTTATCCTTCTTCTTCTTTTTACCCTTTGATGAAGATAAACGTGCTTCTTCATTCTCTTGCATTCCCTTCAATTGATCTTCATCTCGAAGCAACAAGAGCTCTAACTCTTCAAATTTAACCCCTCTATCTCTTGTGGTAAGGGTAGAAGTGGTTATAAAAGATCGATAAGAAATAGGAAGTGAATTAATCGGCGTATTTACCATTTCTTCATCAAATATCTCAATATCTACATTTAAAAGTTGATCTCTCAAGCCAACGAGTCTCGTAATGTGGGTTTCAATTGACTCACCAGCCTTCATCCTTGTATTTGCTAGTTGTCTCCTCAAGTGAGCTTTCTTAGTAGGATTTCTACTCTAAAAACGATTCTCAAGCTTCAAAGAAGCTTGACTAGAACTTCTGCAAGATCTGATCTATGGTAGAATATGTTTTTTGACACTCATTGCTATGAATGAAATTTCTAAGGCATCTTTAGCATCCCATCTTGCCTGATCTTTAGTAGGAGGAACTCTAGGTAAAGATGTAGCAATGACCCTAGATATAGAAGTGGTTACCTCTTCAATAGTTGGTTCTACAATTATGACCCCAGCACCTCTTGAATTTGATGTATCCCCTTCTTCAGCTTCTTGTCTTGGTCTTGTTAAGGATCGATTGACAATACTCCATAAATCCTTTGTCACTAAAATATTCATCATCATGAAAGTCCACATGGAATAATTAGAAGATCCATCCAACTTTTCTTTAATCTCAATTCTAATCTCACTCATCTGAACTAAGTGTGTATGTCAATTATGATCTAATACCAAGTGTTGGAATTTGGGGCCCTAGGATCCTTCCAAACTAATACCTTTTTAGCATACACAACTTAATTGATAAGATGATATGTGAGATAGAGAAAGAAAGATATCTTGAGACAAGATTAGGGAATGTAAGCTAGATGCTTATTCACTAAAAAATAGATGTCCAAATTACAACATGGGAGTACTACTCAACCATATAAAGTGGTGCACTCACTAATGGAAGAATATCCAAGAAGATGATGATACAAAATTTAGATTATGTTGAGATAATCTAAGTGTATGAAGTGAATGAAGCAACAAAGCTAACCTTATTCTCACAAAATACTATAACAAAGTTGTAAATCAACGACACAGTGAACTCATAAAAGATAGTTACCACCACCTTGTAGAAGACTTCTTGCTCCAAGAGAGTAGCCTCTCCTTCACCAAATCTCCACCTCCTCAAGAGTGTGAGACTCTTCCTCCTTGCTCTCCTTGAGAGCTTAAGTGAGTGATTTAACAATGAGCTTAGCTCTCATTATATAGTTGTTGTATAGTTCTCAAAAAGAACTTCTAAAATCATAAAACTACGATCGCTAAATAAAGCATGATCGTGAAAATGGCCGTTCATGAAAAGCTATGTGGAGAGAAAAACGGAAACCCTCGGCATGCTTTTAGTAAAGCAAAAATCAAATCTTCCATGTGCTGCCATAGTGTTGTATACAAGACTCAAACTCATGCCAATGCAAGGACTGCTTTAGCGCTTTTCGTATAGACCATTCCACCATAAGCTTTTCCTTGGAGCAGCGTTAGATAAACAAAGTGATATATTAGCCTGCTGTATTCTTCCAATGAAGACTAAGTAATGCATGTTGGACCAATGAAGACATTGACTTCCAACACATTGTGCTATCAATGTTATCATGTGGATCATGGAAAGGAGGGAGAAACCAAGTTAAATTGTCTTTAGAAGGAGAATTCTTCTATATGCATGCTCACGTTTAGCATAGGAATGAGTATTTACAATATTCATATTCTTCAATCAAGCAAAAGTCTAAATGTTCAAGATCATGAAGTCACTGTGTTTGGGCCAAGCAATTGATATCACGAGAAGGTTCATCAAATGATCTGACCATTCAATGTTTTTCCAAGTTCTCTATTGTTACAATAGAATGGGATTTCTTCAAATGATCTTCTATTTACGTTCCCAATTCATTTATACTTATACTTTCTGTAAAAAAAATCAAGTTCCACTTTACTTTGCATCTACAATCATGCATGCACTTTTGGTATTTAGTTAAGCATTGTAATTTAATCATCTCCTATTATTATGAGAGGGAACAGGACCCAAAACCTTGTTTAATATATGCAACACTTACATTTTCACTGATGGGCTTACCCTCAACTTCAGTCACCTTTGTAACGGAAATATCCTCCAACCACACAAGCTTTTGCTCTGATAAAGTCTACAAGGATTATATACCTTGAAGTCTAATGGTTAAGGCCAATAAAATCAAGTGATCCATGCAACAACTCAGCTTGCTTCTCTAGAACGAAGGGAGTCGATCACTGACAAAAAATCGCATTGAGATTGGATAATCTGCATAGTAGATTGCGTCCAAAAACCAGCCAAGCTTAAATTCAAGATGCCTTTCTCCTGCTTCATTGTCCTCTACAAAGTCTGTTAATGAATCCCTCCTATTCTGCATCAAGTGCCATTCCAATTTATTCCCCTTGTTGATCCTGATAATTCAACATAGTTTGAGTTGCTTCAAGGCAAGAGGAGGATCATCTACCCTTCAAGAGTGAAAGCTCATTAATCCTTTTAGAGACTTCATGGACACATTCTTCTTTGCTTTACATGTACTTTCTCTATATACATATCTTGGAAATTCGAGCCAATGTCATCTCTTTAATTGTTGTAACTTTCTACTATAACACAAATAGGATACTACCATGTGTGGTTGAGGCAAAAATGCTGGCACTACATAATAATTTCAAAATAAGAAGGTGATCCTTCGATGTACTTCCAGTAGCCTTTTCCCTAAACGGGCTCGAAACGGAGATCGAGATGGCTCCAAAACTTCGATCGGACAAAAACAAGTGACCCTAAAGGGATAACTCCCGAAAATATTTTGAGGTCTTCTACCTGCACGGCAATTTTCGTAGCAAACGGAGGCTGTTTGTGAAATCGCGTTTTCTCCATGCCTTGCAGCGTAGTCTTCACCGTCACCTTCTCCACGAGCTCTCTACAGCCTTGCTGGATCTGATACCATGTCACGAGGAAGGAGATAAGGAAGAGAGCTCACACACACACTCTCACTCTCAAGGAGAAGCACACACACAGATTGAGGCAAAGAAGAATGATCTTCTTCTTCTTCTTCTTCTATTACATAAAAGGAATGTACAAGAATGACCTCAAAAACAAGAATACAACAAGTGCAATATATAAAGACCAGCACATAAGGAAAAAACCTAATGTCCGCGAATGAGTGAGCTGGCAAGAAACAAATGTGCCATCACTCTCGGTAGATAAATCTAATAAAGCTCAATGAAGTATCCCTGACATATACCGGCATGACCACTATACATGTCAGAGAAACGAAAAACTGGTACGTGTCATCCTGGATCATCACATGTTGAGCTTGATATCTCAACAATAAAGGCTTTCTTGGAACATATGAAAAAATTAGAAGTACCTAATATTGGCCTAGGATGTATGTGGACATTAGTATCTATGTTTCTACATGTTCTACTTGTCAACTTCATTCATCAATGAAACATAGAGATCTGTTGCAAGCGAAGACTTAAGTAATCATGTAGAGGGATGTGCACTACGATCTAAGACCATATAGAATGTTTGCAAATTCTTGCTTGAAGATATCCTAAGTGGCTTTGGGTACATAGAGAAAGTAATTGCCGATCATGGAGAGTTAAATGCGAGAGAAGCTAACGCGTTCTTTGAACATCACGGTATTCATTTGTTTATCACTATTACATATAATCGAGAGGCCACTCGTAAAATAGAGAGAGGGCATCCACCTATTATGAAAGCCATATCTAAAGCATGTAACCGTGACATCAAACAATGGCCTAGATTCTTATCTTTTGCACTTTGGGCAGATAGAAGGACGTGCACATGTACTATAGGGTATATGCCTGCCGAACTTATGTACTATCAAAAACCGTTGTTTCCAATTCAATCTCATATTTTTGCATGGTCAAATTTGCCTTGGTCTTGAAACATGTCTACTGATGATTTTTTGAGTTTGCGCATTAAACAGTAGTGTTGATATATTTAGGTAGTGATGTGTGTGAACACACAAGGACCGCCAGGGCACTTTTTTCCCTCTTTAGGAGGTTTTTTCCCCTGGCTTGTATATACGCCTATTTCCCTAATGGGCTACTTATCTTTGTACATTCTCTAGTAATACATTCAGTATTGTGTGTTTGTGCTCCAAGCTTCTCCTTCCTCCTTGTGCTGTTCGCGTGCTTCCGTAGACGTCTATCTCCAACAATTGGTATCAGAGCAGGTCGTCGCTTCATCTAGGGCACAATCGACACTCCTCCGTTTGCAGTCTCAGATTTGCACGAAATTTGGTGAGCATACTCAGGGTGTTTCAGAGATCAAAACCGCTTTGCTTTGTGGTGCCGAAATCACGATCTGAGTTCACTTCGGCCTCCGAACGCATTATCGCAGTGGTTGTGTGCAGGCAATTTCGTCTTTTTGTGCCAAAGGTATATACCAGTATCTGTTTGCCAGTATAAGCGTCTCGAAGTCTGGTACAGGTCTAGCAGAATTTGTTGGGGTAGTTGTGTTCAACTTTTTGAGATACAATCAATTTTCTGCATCAAGGTATTTTAGTCATCGGCCATGGCTAAAAGCAGTGATGTATGTCGGCTGTTGAGGATAAGTTGGATGGTACCAACTACCCATTATGGGCTTATATGATGCGACATGTATTGGTTGCAAAAGGATTGTGGAACATTATGCAGGGTGTTGAAAGACGTCATGTTACACCTCTGACTACAAGTACTGCAAATACAGGTGTTGGAGCTGATGAAGATGGTGTCGAAGATGATATTCCGTAGATTCCTGTTTGTGCTACTGTTTTTGCTGCACGTACTACAGAGAAGATTTGTTGGGATGGCAGAGATGCCCAGCCACATGCATTGATACCTTTGTCTGTCAAACATGCCATTATTCCTCACATTCGCTCTTGCAGAACAGCTAAGGATGCTTGGGATACACTTACCACATTGTACCATGCTAGGAATGAGGCTCGTGTTGCTTACCTCTGAAAACAGTTGGAGAGTGAGCACATGAATGAAGGTGATTCTATGGAAATTTTCCTAAGGAAGATCAAAGACTTGAAGGAAGAGTTGATTTGTGCTGATGAGGTTGTACAAGATAGCTCACTTGTGCAGACCGTTCTGAACGTTCTTCCTGATTCATATCAGAGTTTTGCTTCTACTCTTCGGTTGATGATGAAAGGCAATCCAAATGCCTTATCATTTGAGGAGTTAGTCTCTGTTCTATTGCAGGAAGATTGTTCTAGGCAAAACAGATCCATTATGCGAGTTGAAGATCAAGCTTTCCTAGCTAGTCCGAAGGGCAAAGGAAAAATTAATGGAGCTCTTCAACTAGTAAGCAGAAATCTACTAATTCTGCATATTCGAAGAAAGAAGATAAAGATGAGAAGAAATCAGAAAAGCAGAAATTGTTTTGTAAGTACTATAAAGGTAATGATCATATCATAAAGAACTGTCCAAAACTGGTTGCTAAAGAGGCAAAGAAGAAAGAGGCTAGAATGGTTGTTGCAGAGGCCTCTACATCAAAAACAGAGTCTGCAAATCTTGTGCAGGAAGAAGAATGGGTGTTTGCTACTTTCTGCAGTTTTGATCCATCTTCTCATGATCAGTGCATGTTTGCAATAGACTCAGATGTTTGGTACTTTGATAGTGGGGCTTCCAAACATATCACCTTGTAGTGCAGTTTCTTCTCTTCACTCGAGCCTGCCCCTACAGGGAATATTGTTACATGCGCCAACAACTCCTCTTATCCTGTTATGGGAGTTGGTAAGATCATTTTGACTACTGCTGATGGTAGTTCTTTCACTTTTTCAGATGCTTTATTTGTGCCAAGGATCAAGAAGAATCTGTTATGAGTTTCCGCATTAGCCAAGATTGGCTTGGTTGTGAAATTTGTTGATGACATATGTACAGTTCATGATCTGTCAAATGGCGATGTTATTATTGCTTGTAGCATTTTATGTCATGGGCTGTACAAGCTCATAGGCTATGAAAGATCTGAAAATGATTTGGCATGTGCAATAAATGATTCTCAGACTATGTCAGATGCAAAGCTTTGGCATGCAGGCTTTGGTCATCTGAATTTTGCTAGTTTGCTACACCTGCAGAAATCTGAAAATGGTGTCCTCTTTGCCCAAACTTGAGGCACCTCGAAAACATGTTTGTGAAGGCTGTATTTTGGGCAAAATGCAGCGTTCTTCCTTTCCAAAAGATGGTTCAGTTCGGGCTACACCAAAATTGCAGCTTGTACATAGTGATGTCTGTGGTCCTATGAAAACACCCTATTTTGGAAATTACCTTTAATTCGTGACTTTAATTGATGATTTTTCTAGGCATGCATGGGTATATCCACTCAAAGTAAAGTCCGAAGTGTTCATGTGCTTTAAACAGGTTTTGATTTTGGCTGAAAATCTGTCAGCATGTAAAATGGGCACCCTCCGTTCTGATCGAGAGGGGGAGTATATGTCTTCTGATTTTAATGCATTTGTGGCTGAATCTGGGATAAAAAACCAGTGTACAGTGCCATATACACCTCAACATAATGGAGTTGCTGATCGAAAGAACAGGTAACTCATGGAGATGGTGAGGTGCATGGTTAAGAGTCAGGCTTTACCACATAGTTTCTGGCTTGAGGCTGTCATGTGTGCAGCATATGTACTAAACAGGTGTCCCACTAAAGCACTGTAGTCTATCACTCCATATGAGGCTTGGCATGACCGCAATCCATCTGTTGCTCATCTGTGTGTTTTTGGTTGTTTGGCATATGCACTAATGCCTGAATAACATCCCAAAAATTTGGATGATAAGGCAGTAAAATGTATTTTTGTTGGGTACAGTTCTGAAAGTAAAGGCTATCGTCTGTATCATCCACAGACTAAACGCACTTTGGTTAGCCGTGATGTTGTCTTTGTGGAACATGATATTCAGCCATTGCTTTCATGTACTAAGGAGACATATGTTAGCTCTAAAGACATGCATGATACTTTGATGCCTCTTTTTATAGGCGGATAGTCTAGTGATGGTCCTAACGAGGCAACTTCTCAACCTTTGCAGGTTTCATATGATGATGCAGATCATTCCATTTCTGATGCAGATTTACATGATGCACTTGTTGATGAGAGAGCTGATATTGAGCAGGCAAAAACTATGCCAAAATGGCTGGTGCAGACTTTGCGTGACAGCAAATTAGATGCACCTTTGTCATATCGTACTCGTTCAGGCTCTCATAGTGCCTCCTTTGCATTAGATTTCTATGCTATGGCTACGTCTAGTCTCTGTGATGAGAATGAGCCTGTTTCTTGACGAAGTCGAGAATTCAGAAAATTGGATGGCTACTATGCAATCTGAATATGATGTTATAATGAAGAATGGTACATGGTCTTTATGTGACTTGCCTCCTGGCAAGAAGGCCATTGGCACTAAGCAGGTATGCAAGTTGGCACTAAGTGGGTATACAAGTTGAAGCGTAAACCTAGTGGTACAGTTAATAGGTATAAGGCTAAGCTTGTTGGAAAGGGTTATGCGTAGGAAAGAGGCATTGATTTGGATGAGACCTTTGCACCTACATGCCATATGGCTACTTTCGGAGCATTTGTGCACTTGCAGCCCATCATGGTTGGAATGTACATCAGGTTACATTAAAACATCATTTCTGAATGGTGACTTGCATGAAGAAGTGTATGTTTTTCAGCCCTGTGGCTTTGTGCAGAAAGGGCATGAAAACGAGGTGTGCAGGTTAAAGAAGGCATTATATGGTTTAAAGCAAGCACCACGTGCTTGCTATGAGAAGATACATGCCTATCTGGTTGCACATGGTTTTGAGAACAGTCCAACTAAAAGCACCTTATATGTTAAGCGTGCTAATGATGGGCTTCTGATCATTGTTGTCTATGTTGATGACATGTTGCTCACTGGTCCTATTGAGAAGCATATTGTTGATTTTAAGGCTGATTTACATGCCTCATTTGAGATGTCTGATTTGGGGCATTTGCATCACTATTTTGGCATTCGATTTATGCAAGTTGATGGTGGAATGGCTTTGTGTCAAACGAAATATATTGACACATTATTGTAGCATTTTGGCCTTGAAGACTGTAAGCCTATTGCCACTCCTATGGAGAGAGGTTTACGATTGAGTCTTCATGATGTTGGAGATGCATTTGATGCTGTTCTCTATCAGCAGGTTGTTGGATGCTTGATTTACTTATGCATTACTCGGCCAGATATTCAGTTTGTTGTCTCACAGATGAGCAGATTTATGCATTGCCCAGGAGTCACGCATTGGAAGGTGGTTGAGTGCATCTTTCGCTACTTGAGTGGTACTCAGCTACTTGGGTTGTTTTATCCCAGGGGGGATCACTACTGCCAGATTTGAATGCTTTTTCTGACTCAGATTGGGCTGGTTGCTATGACACTCGTGTGTCCACCAGTGGTTTTTGCTTCATGCTTGGTAGCTCATGTATATCTTGGTTCAGCAAGAAGCAGCCTACTCTGGCCACTTCTAGTTGTGAGGCTGAGTATAGGGCAGCTTTCACACCGACTATTGAGTGTGTGTGGCTTAGACGCCTTATGGCTGATTTAGGTATTGGCCAGTCTTCTGCCACCACCATCTTCACTGACAGTCAGAGCGCATTGGTAGTTGTGAGGAACCCTGTGTTCCATGCTCGCACTAAGCACATTGAGGTGCATTATCACTATGTCAGGGAGAGGTTCTCTGCTGAGGAGATTAGCTTGGCATATGTGCCCACGCAGGAGTACATTGTAGACCTTTTCATGAAGGCTCTGCCTAGGGAGCAGTTTGAAGCTTTCCACAAAGCTTTGGGCTTACTTCCTTTTGTGGAGTGATTTCCACATAGCTTGGCACTTCCTTATACATGAGTGCCAGCTTCTTATTCACCGCATCACTCTCAAGGGGGATTTGTTGATATATTTAGGTAGTGATGTGTGTGAACACACTAGGACTACCGGGGCACTTTTTTCCCTCTTTAAGAGGTTTTTTCCCCCGGCTTGTATATATGCCTATTGCCCTAATGGGTGCTACTTATCTTTGTACATTCTCTAGTAATACATTCAATATTGTGTGTTTGTGCTCCAAGCTTCTTCTTCCTACTTGTGTTGTTTGCGTGCTTCCGCAGACATCTATCTCCAACAAGTAGAACAAGGTAAATTAAGACTTGATGATGCCGTTCAAAAATAAAGAGAATCTAGAATGAAGAACAAGCATTATTTTGATAAAATGCATTGATTGCATCCTAAATTGATTGAAGTAGGATATTGGGTGCTCATTTATGATAGTACATTTGACTCTAAATATGATGCATGCAGAAAGCTCACTCAACGGTGGTTTGGGCCATACATTGTATCAAAAGTCAACAACAATGGTACAAATGCTCTTTATGAATTAAATGGTGTTCCACTAAAAACTTTGATTGGAGGTAAAAGGATAAAGCTTTTCATGAAACATGATAATAATGAGTACATTTTGGATGAGGACATTGAAGAAGATGACAACAATGAGGCCGATTCATAAAGAGGAGTATCCATGATTAGAAAAAAAGAAAGAATATATATATATATATATATATATATATATATATATATATATATATATATATATATATATATATATATATATATATATATATATGTATATATATATATATATATATATATATATATATATATATATATATATATATATATATATATATATATATATCATTACTTTTTCAAGTTCATGTTGCTTTGTTTTTTTTTTCAAGTTGATTCCACTTCTTTTTCTATTCTTGCTTGTTTGCAATTTCACTTCATGCATTTCTTTTCAGTCCTTGCATTGCATTACATATCCACATCACTTGATTCAAAAGAGAAAATGATGGTTTCTCTACTTGTGTATAATTCTATCTTAGGTAGTAATTTATCTACTAAGAAATCAATTATAATCTAGGATTATGGAAAGAGAGGACATGCAGATTTGGAGGCTTATTTTGGTGACATTACTTTCCTATATAAACATGCATATGTATCCTATATCGAAAGCATAATTGTTGAAGTCCTAGCTCGTATTACTGCATGTTTCTACATCCTTAGTCCACATCACAACACTTATATCAAGGTTTAAACAATTGTTCTCCATCATAAAAAATGGTTATACCTTGTATCGGGGTTTACTTTTTCCCTGTCATAAAAAAGAAACTACATGTTACCAGGAAGTTTACACTATCTTCCACCCCAAAAAAGTGAACGTAACCATAAAATCACCAAATCATCATTAAAAATAACCAAGAAATAGAGAGAGCAAGCCAAAGAAAGCGGAGAAGGCATAACAAAATAAATCGCCGACTATATAGGCAAATTTATGCATTAGTGGAGAAATAGCATATTCATATTTATGTAGGAAAATATTTGATCTAAAATAAGCTAAAAACAAAAGATGTCTCTTGAAAATTGAAAATCTTTGTTTATAATCATATTTAAGGTAGATTGCTTGATGAAAAAGGTACAAATTTTTCTTCAAGATGAGAGGAACTGATGCTCAAAACAACTCAATACATCCACTTCCACTTCATATTGATGCTTGTTTGTTTCATTTCTTGTTTTCAATGCTGCTTGTTCATGTGCATATATGTTGCCTATTTGTTCATGCATATTCATGTTGCCTATTTCAATTCTTTCTTTTATGCAAATTTTGCTTCATGTCATAGTGCCTACTCATGTATGCATATGATCGATGTTTTCTTCCATATGTTGCCTATAAAAGAATTTGATGCTTGAAATTTTTTGTTTTTCAGAGATACTAGAGTGGTGCTTCTAGAGGAATCGTAGGTTTAGTGGGGGCAAATGTCATCAAGATTTTCTCTCCTCTCTCACTTATGAAGGCCTACAAGAAACACATTCAGTGAAGGTAGCTAGAATTCTCTAAGAAATCCAAGATGCATCAAAAATGTCAAAGGTAATTCACATGCAAACTTTGGAAGAAATCAGGCACATCCAGGGTAGTGGTCAAAGCTTGTCAAATTTTGGAAATTAGGGCAAAAATTTCAATGCCTCCAAATCACATGAAACTTTATATACTTGTAAAGACTATCAAAGGCATTCTATAGCCTCAATTTCACATGTAAATGGATTTTCTAGCACATTGATATACCATGTGCATTTAAAAAAAAAAAGTAAATTTTCCACTTAGACCCTCCAAATCTTGTATTAGGAGTTTTTGTTAGAAAGGTGCCTATTTTCCTCCCTTTGCCCTAGATATTATATGAAGAACCAATCCTAGACATTCATTTGATAAATCCAATGGTTGTAATCAAAAGCAACTGATCTTAGGGTTGAGAGTTGATTTCTCTAGATCCAAGGGCCCAAATTCATTCAAAAAACTATATAAACCCCCTTCCAAACTCCTAGAACATCATTGTTAGGCATCCATAGGGCCCTTGCTAGCACATGGTCTCCTCGAGATGATCACCCTTAGTTGAGCGTGTGAGGATCCAACATGGGCTACTAAGAGCATAGTTCCTAGAATCAAATTTTAGATGTACTCTCTAGGATAGGCTCATAAACCCAATTTCTCTTTCTTTTCTCACCCTCAGTGGAGCGTGTTAGTGAGTAAGAGTTGGTTTTATGACTCTTAGAATTCTTTAGAAACACATTACAATCCTAGAAAGACATAGGGTCAATGAAGTGGAACCTATCCTCTTATGAGTGACATTCGGTTGAACTATCATGGTGAGAGGGTCGTGCGGGCCACCTTTGACTAGTACAATGCTTAGCTTGATGTTTCAGAATATTCATGTATATGTATGTCATAACAATATCTTTGTCTCTTGTCTCTTTTCTCTTAGTCTCTTATTAGGTTTTCTCTTTTGTTTCTTTTGTTTTTGCTCATGATCTTGTTTTTGTTCATGTTCTTGTGTTTGGTCTTCAGTTTGTTCTGATTGTTCTTGTTTCTCTAAAGGATTTGGTTCTCTTTTTCTTTGCTTTGTCTTCTTACTTTTTTGTTTCTCCTCTTTTTTTTGTTCATTGAATTGTGGTACTTGTTTTCTGTCTTTGGGTTGTGTTGTTTTCCCTTGCTCTATGATGATTTCTATTCCCTCTAAGGTTTGTTTTCAAGTCACTCTTCTTTCACTAGGCTCAACTTTATATCTTTTCTGTTTTTTTTCTACATTGGACATGTGAGAAATAAGAGATTGATCTTCTATGGGTGACTCCCAAGCTGTTATTCTCCTAATCGCATCTCATGCTCTTACTAAAGTCTCTATGGAAAAGTCAACTTCCTTTGTGGGTTTACTTGATTCTACTTCTTGTTCCTTAAGAGCTTCTAGTTTCACCCTTCTAGTTCCTGCATCCATTATGGTTATATTTTGATAGTGTTTTTTCATTCCTCCCTTATCATTACTTCCTTGCAAACGTAGCCTAGATCGATAGTCACAAATCTACTTGTCTATGTCTATTGCTAGTCATTTCTCCTTAGCGACCTTCAATAGCTCATAATCTCTCGTACAGTGCTCTAACGAATCACATCAAAGACACCTACGAGGACCACGCACAAAACCATTTTGATTAACTTGTGGTGGGAAATTTTGAAATTGAGTATTTTATTGATAAGGAATTGCTTGAATAGGATAATTAGGATTTTGATAAGGCAATTGATGTATTTGAGGAGCTTTGGGAGCAGCATGTGGTACTTGAGGTGGAAGAGGAGCTTCCATACTATATGGTTGATGATTTTGAAAATTTTGATTGTGAGGATTTTGAAAAGTTGTTTGAGAAGCTTGGGGATACATGTTTTGATACATTTGAGGATTTTTCACATGAGGATGAGGATTTTGCATTGAAGGATTATGCATTAGAGGAACTTGATATGCTTGAGTAGAAGCTACTTGTGGATTTTGATTGGGAGCTATAACATGTTGATTAGGCTCTTGGAAAGACATTGGGTTCATTTGATTTTGGAAGGTTTTGATGTAATTAGATTGTATAGCATCTATAGTTTTTCCCAAATTGGATTGTGTAGCAATAAGACTTTCCATTTGCTTAGTGAGAATTTCCACTTGAGATTGTTGAACTACACTTTTATTTAGCTCTACTTTAAAACCTTGACTAGGATCCATCATTTGAGAAATAGGAGTAGAGTCAAAAAGCATAGCATGTGATAGTTCTCTAACTTGCTCTTTAGCTTGTGGAAGGCTAGCTTAAGGAAGACTAGTTTTCTCATAAAGCAATGATTGTCTTTGATGTCTATGGGCTATAGCCTCTACTACTTTGTGTACCTTTTGCCAATTGTCAATAAGACCATAACATTTATTTGGCTCTTCTAATCGCCGTTCAACTTCCCTACGAGTTTCAAGATGAAGAATTTTAAGAAAATTGATCACAATATGAGGTTCCAAAGTTATCTTATCCTCATCACGAAGTTGTTCATAGTGTCTAATATACTCATTTTGTAAGTGAGTAATAGAGCTACTAGGCTTTGGGGAATTGACCCATCATGCGAATCCATCCTGATTATGTTGGCTATAATCTTCAAGATAGAATTTTTTGAGCATCTCCATTTTGAAATCACTCCAACGAACAGTATCATATTGAGTGACATGGTTTATGATAGAGATATCAACAGTTTGATCAAAGAATATTATCAAAAGATCTTCACAAAGACCAAAAATCATAGCTTTCTCTTCAAACAAAACTAAGTAGCTTGTGATGTTGATGCCATTGAATTTTCACTTCTCTCTCAACATAGAATAGACTATTGTTTGGCCTTGTTTCTCAACAATAAGGGATTTGAATCCTTCGTCCATCTTATGTGAATAAGCAAGTGATGCACGATGTTCTTGATCTCTCACATATGTGTTTACTTCACGACGAAGACATGCACAATATTGTGAGAGATCTAGTGCAACACTCAACAATGATGATGATGATATGATGAGGATGAAAATATGAAACAATGGATCACAACCTCCCAACAAGATTAGAAGCAAATTCCACAAAGAGTTTCACGTGGGGTTCAAATGTGGAGGTGATCACAATACGGGTGGATTGGGTTTGGTCATGCCACATGCAGAGTGTATGAAGCTAGTGAGTGTTGGAAGGTTTATGTAATACAAAATGTTATGGTGAATATGATATTGGGTACGGGGAGAAGAGATGTCATTATTTGATTATAGAAAGGGGAACATATGAATGCAAGATAAATGTATCAACATGAATGACGAGGACAAAAGAAACCATTCATGTGAATCAGTTTCAAAAGGATGAATGGTCCAAAAACATGGAGCTTCTTAAATCACACACATGAATCAGTTTCAAAAGGAAGAATGGTCCAAGAATGGAGCTTCTTATACACTTCAAAACTAAAAAATATGCAGGGGTGTTTGTGGGTGGTATGAATCCACATGGGTCATGATTATGAATGAATAGAAAATTATTCTCTCAAGCTCAATGGATCATCCTCACTGGTTCAATGCAAGACTACAGAGCCTTCTCACACATAGAAAGAGATAGAAGCTAAGATGTAAAAACATATAAGAGAATAAGAGAAAAGAGACAAGAGACATGAATTAGAAGATATTGTTATGGAATACATATACATGAATGTTGTGAAACATCAAGATAAGCATTCTACTGGTCAAAAGTGATCTACACGATGCTCTCACGATGATAGTTCAACCAAATTTCACACATAAGAGGATAGGTTCCACTTCATTGACCCTATATCTTTCTAGGATAGTAATGTGTTTCTAAAGAAGTCTAAGACTCATAAAACTAGCTCTAAATCACTCATATAATCCATTGATAGTGAGAAAAGAAAGTGAAATTGGGTTTATGAGCCTATCCTAGAGAGGAAGTCTAAAATTTGATTCTAAGAACTATGCTCTTACTAGTCCACCTTTGATCCTCACATGCTTAAGTTAGTTTGATCGTCTCAAAGAAACCATGTGCTAGCAAGGGCTCTTTGGATGCCTAAAAATAATGTTCTAAGAGTTTGGAGGGGGTTTATATAGTTTTTGGAATGAATTTAGGCCCTTGGATCTAGAGAAATCAACTCTCAATCCTAAGATCAGTTGCTTTTGATTACAACCATTGGATTTATCAAATGGATGGCTAGGATTGGTTCTTTATATGCTATCTAAGGTCTACGTGGAAAAATTACTTTTTCTACCAAATGCACCTGGCATATCAATGTGCTAGAAAATCCAGTTACATGTGAAAGTGAGGCTATAGATGCCTTTGATAGGCTTTACAAGTATATGAAGTTTCATGTGATTTGGAGAGATTGAAATTTTTTCCCTAATTTCTAGAATTTGACTACCTTGGATTTGCATGATTTCTTCCAAAGTTTGCATGTGAACTACCATCAAAGCAGGCCTTCATGAGTGAGAGAGGATAGAAAATCTCAACAACACCGGCGGTCCTAAAGTGTTCACACACATCACTACCTAAATATATCAACAAATCCCCCTTGGGAGTGATGCGGTGAACAAGGAACTAGCATACATGTATAAGGAAGTGCCAAGCTATGTGGAAACCACTCCACAAAAGGAAGTAAGTCCAAAGCTTTGTGGAAAGCTGCAAAGTTCTTCCTAGGCATAGTGTTTATGAAAAGGTTTGTAATGTTCTCTTGCATGGGCACATATGCCAAGTTGATCTCTCCAGTAGAGAATATCTCCCTGACAGAATGATAATGCACCTGAATGTGCTTAGTGGGAGCATGGAACACATGGTTCCTTGCAATTGCCAATGTGCTCTTACTGTCAATGAAGATGGTGGTGGCAGAAGATTGACCAAAACCCAAATCAGCCATAGGGCATCTCAGCTACACACACTCAACAATACCTGTGAAAGTTGCTCTATACTTAGCCTCACAAGTAGAAGTGGCCACAGTAGGTTGCATCTTGCTCAACCAACATATACATGAGCTACCAAGCGTGAAGCAAAAACCACTAGTGTACACATGAGTGTCATAACAACCATCCTAGTCAGGGTAAAAAAAACCATGTAAATCTAGTTGTACTGATACCCCCTTGCGATAAAACAACCCAAGTAGCCGAGTACCATTCAAATAGTGAAAGATGTGCTTAACTGCCTACCAATGCTTGACACTTGTAGAATGCATAAACGTACTCATCTATGAGATACCAAATTGAATATTTTGTCGAGTAATGCATAAGTAAATCAAGCATCCAACAACCTGCTAATAGAGAACAACATCAAATGCAACTCTAGCATCATGAAGACTCAATTGTAAAATTTCTCCATAGGAGTGGCAATAGGCTTATAGTCTTCAAGGCTAAAATGCTACAATAATGTGTCAATATATTTTGTTTGACTCAAGGCCATTCCACCATCAACATGCCTAAATTGAATGCCTAAATAATGATGCAAATGCCCCAAACTGGACATCTCAAATGAGGCATGCAAATCAGCCTTAAAATCAACAATATGCTTCTCTTGAGGACTGGTGAGCAGCATGTCATCAACATACACCACAATGAAAAGAAGTACAACATTAACACACTTAACATATAAGGTGCTTTCCGTTGGACTGTTCTCAAAACCATGTGTATATCCCAACGGATTAGCTTTGTAGTATGTGCAACAGAAATCATAGCATGAACAGGAACATGCAGAATATCATCATCTTCGACAACATATCCATCAGCTTCGCACCTATATTTGTAGTACATGAATTCATTGGTGTAATAAGATATCTTTCAAGACCCTACACAATGTTCCACAATCCTTTTGCAACCAATACATGTCGCATCATATAAGCCCATAACAGGTAGTTGATACCATCCAACTTATCCTCAATAGCCAAGGTACGGAATACATCATTGTTTTCAGCCATGGCCGGTGACTAAAATACCTTGATGTAGAAAATTGATTGTATCTCAAAAATTTGAACAGAACTGCCAGACAAATTCCATTAAACCTATAGCACACTCGAAGACGCTTATACTGGTGAACTAAAATTGGTATATATCTTCGATACAAAAAGATGAAATAGCCTACACAAACACTACGATAGTGCATTCGGAGGCCAAAATGAGTATACGTACAAAATTTTGTGCGATTCTGAAACTATGACCAGAGGGGTGTGGATGATGCCCTAGATGAAGCGACGACATGCTCTGATACCAATCATTGGAGTTTGATGTTGTCGAAAGCATTGGTTGCTCAAATGATGAATCAAGTCATCTACGAATTAAATCCGCAGATGCTGGGTGTTTGGAACAACTCAGGTAGGTTAAGTATACTTAAAGAATAGGTTAGTTGAAGTTCACATAGCTCTAATTACTTCAGTTATGAAAGAAGTAATAAATATCTCAAATTAACTACTATGAGATGCTTATCATCATATGCATCTAATGACCATATGGTTGAGCAACTCTATACCAATAAATACAATCTTGATATGATTGAAAAATTAATGATTCAGCATTTATATGTTATTTAATAATATCATCTACTTCATTTTCAGTTTGTTCAGGTTGAGTCTTTCTTTTGAGAGGTGGAGGGAATTAATTTTCACTACTCTAGGGTTGTGGAGATATAATGGAAAACAAAGTTAGAAACCTAGATGAACAGTGATTGTATGAAAGGGATATTAAAGATTCTTTAGTAATTTGATCCTTACTGACTTCTTCTACTTCCACTTGTTCATACTCAATTCTAGCTTCAATACTTTCAGACACAAATAAAGGCTCTGTGGACATTTGGAATATAGACTAATGGAAAATATTAAATTGATTAATGGATGTAAAGAATAGGTATCAACAATAATATTGCCAATGCTAACCCTTTCTAAGTGATAATCCTTGCTAAAATGATGAAGAATTCTAATGAACCCTATACAAAGATAATGTTGCAAATAGCTAGATCAGAAGTATGCTTCAAATGGTTTTGATAAGGTAGATGCAATAGTGGATACGTAGCTCAACTTTTCAACATGTAACTGTCAAAAATCTTCACTCTTTGGCAATGTTCTTTTGATACTCTCTCCTTCAATGTGTGCAAAACACATTAGGACATTAGTATATTTTAATGAGAAATAATAAACATATATATATAAATATTATGAATGACTTTTAATGCACATACATTCTTCTATATCTACATGTACACACCCATGCACTTATATGAATTCATGCTCATATACACATTTATGCATATGCACACTTACTCATGCATTTTCACATATGCTAATACACATCACAACCATTTGTATACTAAACATACTTTTAGAAACTCACTAACTCATATATGTACCAATCATGCTCATTCATTCTTCCAATCAGGCCCATGCATACTAATCATGCATATATTAATGCACATGATCATATATGCAAATATACATATTCTCTAATATGCACATGTATTCATTCTCATGCTCATGCATCTAACAAGAAAATATACTTATGTGAACATGCATTACACATTCCATTCACATGTTCCAATGCACTTGCATACTCATGCACATGCATATATAATTACGCATGCATGCTAATATATACTACATGCATCTACATAAGCATTCATCAATCTCTCAAGCATGTACATCATATATAATACTCTTCCATTAATTAAATTAAACACTACTAACTAACTAAACTATCATTAACTAACTAATTAAATTAACATTCATATTAATAATTAGGTGTTTTAAAATAACTAACTCACATTCTATAATTATACTAACTTAAATACATTCATAATATAATTATCCCTATCGCTCTCTCTTTCTTTCTTCTTCTTCTCTCTCTCTCTCTCTCTCTCTCTCTCTCTCTCTCTCTCTCTCTCTCTCTCTCTCTCTCTCTCTCTCTCTCTCTCTCTCTCTCTCTCTCTCTCTCTCTCTCTCTCTCTCTCTCTCTCTCTCTCTCTCTCTCTCTCTCTCTCTTTTTCTTTGTCTCTCTCTGTCTCCCTTTCTCTCTCTCTCTCTCTCTCTCTCTCTCTCTCTCTCTCTCTCTCTCTCTCTCTCTCTCTCTCTCTCTCTCTCTCTCTCTCTCTCTCTCTCTCTCTCTCTCTCTCTCTCTCTCTCTCTCTATTTCTCTCTTTCTTTCTCTCTTTCTTTCTTTCTCCCCGACTATCTTACTTCCTCTCTCACTACAACAGATCGATGGTATACCGAGGTTTTTACCGAGGAAAATGAACGCGGCTTTATTTGCCGCGATGCCGGTGTAAATGTCGGTTTCCGCGTCGGTACCATAAGGTCGGTATAAACGTCGGTCTAGACGTCGGTAAAACCGTCGGTATATGCATCGGTGTGTCCATCGGTATAAACGTCGGTATCTGCGTTGGTAACCTGTTTCTGCTGCATCGCCTCCTAGGTGTACCGACGATTATTCCGATGACACTACTGGGAGTACCGTCGCTTATACCGACGGAGATACCTGCAAAATTGTTTTTGGGCAGAATGTTTTGTCTTTTGCTACAGCAACATTACCATAATGTTGCTGAACAAGAGACAATACACTCTGCCCAAAAAAAACCGAGTACATGTGATGTGTACTCTAATGACAATCGAAATATGATTTCATGAAACAAAGTATTATTGTACACAAAAGAGATTGATAATCAGAATGAACAATGAACCATGTACAAAAGAAGTGTTATATTTCAATAATGAAGCATGTACAAGAGTGTGGCAAACAACCGTCATATATGAGGCTTTTACAAAATGTGGCAAAGCAATGTATTGCCATATGGAAATCAAATACAAAATATTGGTCTTCCACTGCCATACACATGCAAAGATATAACAACCAAGATATAGCTTTACCTAATCAAGAATATTTTCCCATGCGACGATTGCACCGCGCCCCTCTAAGTCTTGTAACAGTCTATTCAATCCATGTCGATATCCATACGATTCTTCTGCTCGCGTTGGAGGACGACCCACTGCCAACTCCTATAGTAAATATGCAAAATGTTAGATGAATATACATAATATACTTAACACAAACAACTTCAATAATTAACATCATACTTACAAATTGGTAGCGCATACTGTCATATCCGCCGCTACCTAAATGCGACGTTCCAACAGTATCTAACCGAGTGGCCGCCGCATCTCTTTGTTTTCGATACCCATTAGGAGTATTTTGATGCTCATCCTGAATCAATTCCCATTCTTCGACGTCTAGCCATACAGGCTTCGGTAAGCGTGCTTTGAAAGCATCGCGAGCTTCTGATCGTCGATGCGACATGACCTCGCGTGCTGTATGTTGTATCCAATCGGAACTCACAATAGGATTGCCAGGTGCTGGCCGATACTCTTCATATATGCATTGTGTTATATGATTTTTTGAGTCTCTATCTTGTTTGGTCCATTTTAACATTACTGAATGTCCGAATTCAATCCAGCAGAGTTGTCGTATACGTTGTCGCATTGACTTCCCCGCCGCATCCATAACTGGAGCTCCGTTACGGATATGATATATTTTTGAATCATCGTGATCGTGTGCACCCCATGGTGTACGTGGAGATCCCATCTGATGCAATATGAAGATCTCATCTCATCCAATGTATATATATGCATGCTTAAGCTTGTATACATATACATTCATGTATACATATGCTTGTATACATATGCATTCATGTATACATATGCTTGTATACATATGCATTCACGTATACATATGCTTGTATACATATGCATTCACGTATACATATGCTTGTATACATATGCATTCACGTATACATATGCTTGTATATGTATACGTGCATACATATACATATACATATGCTTCCTTGAATATGCTTGTATACATATGCATGCATGCTTGTATACACATGCATGCATGCTTGTATATACATATGCATGTATGTGCATGCATATGCATGTATGTGCATGCATGCATGCATGCATATGCATTCCTGTATGCATATGCATTCATGTATGCATATGCATTCATGTATGCATATGTATACATGAATGCACACACATCCTAAACCTAAAAACCCTAACCCTAAACATAAAAACCCTAACCCTAAACCTAAAAACCCTATCCCTAACACACATGCATGTATGCATGTGCATGCTTCCTTGAATATGCTTGTATACATATGCATGCATGTATGCATATGCATTCATGTGCATGCTTCCTTGAATATGCTTGTATTCAGGTATGCATGTATGCATATGCATGTATGCATGTGCATTCATGCATGTATGCATGTGCATTCATGCATGTATGCATGTGCATTCATGCATGTATGCATGTGTATGCATGCATGTATGCATATGCATGTATACATGTATGCATGTATGCACACACATCTTAAACCTAAAAACCCTAACCTTAAACATTAAAACCTTGAATACATAAAAACCTTGAATACATAAAAACCTTGTATGCATATGCATGTGCATGTATGCATGTGCATGTATGCATGTGCATGCATGTATGCATGTGCATTCATTCATGTGCATGCATGTATGCATATGCATTCATGTGCATGCTTCCTTGAATATGCTTGTATTCATGTATGCATGTATGCATACATGAATACAAGCATACATGCATACATGAATGTATGCCTCTCTCTCTCTCTCTCTCTCTCTCTCTCTCTCTCTCTCTCTCTCTCTCTCTCTCTCTCTCTCTCTCTCTCTCTCTCTCTCTCTCTCTCTCCCTCCCTCTCTCCCTCCCTTCCCTCTCTCTCTCTCTCTCTCTCTCTCTCTCTCTCTCTCTCTCTCTCCCTCCCTCCCTCTCTCTCACTATCTCTCTCTCTCTCTCCCTCTCTCTCTCTCCCTCTCTCTCTCTCTCTCACTCTCTCCTTGTCTCTCTCCCTCTTTCTCTCTTCCTCTCTCTTTCTCTCTCCCTCTCTCTCTCTCTCTTTATAAAGACATCTATCTTTATAGATCTGAAGTTTCGGTTTTGCTAATATGTTCTTTGTTTGGTTTTGCAAGAGAATTTGGCATCAAAGCTTTGGAAATTCGGCAAAGAAGCACATCAAGTGGAATTACAAAAATTACAGCAATGTAAGTAAAACATATATCACTCTTTTATTTTCTTTATATTTTTGTTTTCTAATATCCTCTCTTTATATTTTTGTTTCCTAATATCTTCTATCTTTATTTTTGTTTGAGAGAGAGAGAGAGACAGCAAGAGAGAGAGAGAGGGATATGCATGAATATGTGCATGCATATGCATACATGCATGAATGCACATGCATACATGCATGCATGCATATGCATACATGCATACATGCATACTTTTCTTCTCTCTTTATTTTTGTTTGAGAGAGAGAGAGAGCGATAGAGAGAGAGAGGGATATGCATGAATGCACATGCATGAATGCACATGCATATGCATACATGCATGCATACACATGCATACACATGCATACATGCATGAATGCACATGCATACATGCATACATGCATACATGCATACATGCACACATGCATACATGCATACATGCATACATGCATACATGCATATGCATACATGCATATGCATACATGCATATGCATTCCCAAATGCATATGAATGAATGCACATGCATACATGCATGAATGCACATGCATACATGCATGAATGCACATGCATACATGCATGAATGCACATGCATGGATGCACATGCATACATGCATGAATGCACATGCATACATGCATGCACATGCATATGCATACATGCATACATGCATACATGCATATGCATACATGAATGCATATGCATACATGCATGCACATGAATGAATACATGCATACATGCATATGCATATGCATACATGCATGCATACACATGCATACATGCATGAATGCACATGCATGCATGCATACACATGCATACATGCATGAATGCACATGCATGCATGCATACACATGCATACATGCATGAATGCACATGCATACATGCATACATGCATACATGCATGAATGCACATGCATACATGCATACATGCATGAATGCACATGCATACATGCATGAATGCACATGCATACATGCATGAATGCACATGCATACATGCATACATGCATATGCATACATGCATACATGCATACATGCATACATGCATACATGCATACATGCATGCATGCATACACATGCATACATGCATGAATGCACATGCATACATGCATACATGCATACATGCATACATGCATGAATGCACATGCATACATGCATACATGCATGAATGCACATGCATACATGCATATGCATAGATGCATACATGCATGCATGCATGAATGCACATGCATACATGCATGCATGCATACACATGCATACATGCATGAATGCACATGCATACATGCATGAATGCACATGCATACATGCATACATGCATACATGCATACATGCATACATGCACATGCATACATGCATACATGCATACATGCATACATGCATACATGCATACATGCATGAATGCACATGCATACATGCATGAATGCACATGCATACATGCATATGCATACATGCACATGCATACATGCATACATGCATACATGCATACATGTATACATGCATGAATGCACATGCGTACATGCATGAATGCACATGCATACATGCATGAATGCACATGCATACATGCATACATGCATATGCATACATGCATACATACATGCACATGAATGAATGCACATGCATACATGCATGAATGCACATGCATACATGCATATGTATACAAGCATGCATGCACATGAATGCACATGCATATGCATACAAGGTTTTTATGTATTCAAGGTTTTTATGTATTCAATGTTTTTATGTTTAAGGTTAGGGTTTTTAGGTTGAAGATGTGTGTGCATACATGCATACATGCATATGCATACATGCATATGCATACATGCATGCATACACATGCATACATGCATGAATGCACATGCATACATGCATATGCATACATGCATATGCATACATGCATATGCATACATGCATATGCATACATGCATACATGAATACAAGCATATTCAAGGAAGCATGCACATGAATGCATATGCATACATGCATGCACATGAATGAATGCACATGCATACATGCATGCACATGCATGAATGCACATGCATATGCATACAAGGTTTTTATGTATTCAAGGTTTTTATGTATTCAAGGTTTTTATGTTTAAGGTTAGGGTTTTTAGGGGGGAGAGAGAGAGAGAGAGAGATGAGTGCCACCAACCAGAAGATTTCTTTTCTCTCTTTGTGAGTATGTGCACTGCTAGCCATGGGAGGAATAAATGAAGATTCAAGTAGCCTTTGCTGAAAAATGGGAGATCATAACTTTCTCTCTTTGAATTTCACTAGCTAGAACTAACCTCTCCCTCTCTCTCTTTCTACAGCACTTTGCACAATACCTACTAGCCTTCCCCTTGTGATGTGCCATTAGAGGTAGCAACTTCCAAATTCCAATTAACATGAGGATAAAGATACATCCTTTGAATCTTAAACACCATAACTCCCTCTCACATCAGCATTACTCCATGTCAAAAGTTTCTCGCATCATTAGCATGCCAAAAACATTCCCTTGGAACAACAACAAATCTTTCTCTCTCTTCATCTCTTTATGTCCTGCGTGCATCGCTGAGCTACTAGAAGAACCATCATTACATCTCTTTCACTCTACTACCTCTCTTTCTTTCTCCACTCTCTCTCTACTGTCACTACAACCAGCAGTCATCACGTGCTCTCACATAACCATCCACACAAACTGAAGCAAAAGACATGCATGACACAACATTGATGGCGATGTCATCGAGATTTTCTCTCCTCTCTCATTCTTGACGGCCTACAGGAAACACATTCGATGAAGGTAGTTAGAATTCCTTGAGAAGTCCAAGATGCATCAAGGATGTCAAAGGGAGTTCACATGCAAACTTTGGAAGAAATCAATGCAAATCCAAGGTAGTGGTCAAAGCTGGTCAAATTCTAGAAATTAGAGCAAAAATTTCAATGTCTTCAAATCACATGAAAATTCATATACTTGCAAATCCTATCAAAGGAAGTGTATAGCCCGAATTTCACATGTAAAAGGAGTTTCTAGCACTTTGACATGCATGTGCATTTTGAAAAAAATATAATTTTACCACTTAGACCCTTTAAAAGCTTCTATAGGAATTTTTGTTAGCCATATGGTTTTGCATGTATAAAGATCATATGTGGCTATATATTTTTACAAATTCTTAACGCTATTGGAGCTTGCTAGACACCTTAATGCCACCTTGCAAGCTTCCAAATGTAGTCAAACTTGTACAACGGATACTTAGTTGGGAGTTCTTTCCTAAAGGAGACCTTTCAAAACATAGCCCTAAAAATTTTCATCTTCATCAAAGGATATTTGAAGGGTGAAAGAGCACAAAATCCAGTTTTCAAGGTCACTACAGTTTCCTAGAATAAGAAAATTGAAGGCTTGAAGGGTTGTCACATGGCAAACAATGATTGAACCATGTTGTACAGTCAAGATGAGCTCACATTCAAGGGTGGAGATGCACTAAAGCATAAATCAAGGAGGATCCACGAATTGTTTCATCGGATAAGCCTTTTTTTATGATCAAAGACCAATAATGCAGAGTTTGTCCAAGAATAGTAGCTTATCTTATCCAAATTGATGTAAGCACAGATCCAATGGTCCAGGATAGCCCCATATCCAATGGTGGAGAATGAATGTGCCTATTTTACTACCCTTCTCCCTAGATATCATATAAAGAACGAATCCTAACCATCCATTTGATAAATCCAATGGTTGTTATCAAACGAAACTCATCTTAGGGTTGAGAGTTGATTTCTCTAGATCGAAGGGTCCAAATTCATTCAAATAGCTATATGAAACCCCTCAAAAAGCCTAGAGCATCATTTTTAGGCACCCATAGGGCCCTTGCTAGCACATGGTTTCCTTGAGATGATCACCCTCAATTGAGCATGTGAGGATCCAAGGTGGGCTAGTAAGAGCATAGTTCTTAGATTCAATTTTTAGACTTCCTCTCTAGGATAGGCTCATAAACCCAATTTCTCTTTCTTTGCTCACCCTCAATGGAGTTTGTGAGTGAGTTATAGCTGGTTTTCTGTGTCTTGGACTTCTTTAGAAACACATTATGATCCTAGAAAGACATAGGGTCATTGAAGTGGAACCTATTCTCTTACGTGGGACATTCGGTTGAATTGTCATGGTGAGAGGGTCATGCAGACCACCTTTGACCAGTAGAATGCTTAGCTTGAAATTTCACAACATTCATGTATATGTTTCTCATAAAAATATCTTCTAATTCATGATTGATATCTCTTATCTCTTTGTCTTTAATATGTTTTTAGATGTCACCTTCTATCTCTTTCTATGTGTGAGAAGGCTCTGCAATATTGTGTTGAACCAATGAGGATGATCCATTAAGGTTGAGAGAATAATTTTATATTCGTGTTTTACATCATGACCCATATGCATTCATACCACCCACAAAAACCCATGCTTATGAATTGATTTTGGAAAGTGTATAAGAAGCTCCATCTGTGGACCATTCTTCCTTTCACAAATTGATTCATGTGTGTGCTTTTCTTTTTGTTCTCATCATGTATACATCCATATGTTCCCATTTCATAATTAAATCATGACATCTCTCCTCCCCATACCCAAGTTCATCTTCACCTTCAAATTTTCATCACAAAGACCTTCCAACACTCACTAGCTTCATACACTATGCATGTGCCACGATCGGACCCAATCCTCCTGGATTGCGATCACCTCCTTGAACCCAACTTGAAACACTTCGTGGCATTTTCTTCTGATCTTGTTGGGAAGTTGTGATCCATATTTTTGGTTTCATATTTTTCACAGCATATCATCATCATCATTCTTGTTGCACTACATTTCTCACAATATCGTGCACATCTTCATCCTGAAGTAAATGCATTTATGAGAGCTCTAGAACATCGTGCATCACTCGCTTATTCACACAAGATGGAGGAAGGATTCAAATCCCTTATTGTTGAGAAATAAGGCCAAATAATAGTCTCTTCCATGTTGAGAGAGAAGGGAAAACTCAATGGCATCAACATTACAAGCTGCTTAGATTTATTTGAAGAGCAAGCTAGGATTTTTGGTCTTCGTGAAGATCTTTTGATATTATTCTTTGAATGAATTGTTGATAGCTCTATCATGAACTGTGTCACTCAATATGATTTTAGAAAGAAGATAGCTCTATCATGAACCGTGTCACTCAATATGTCCTTGGAGTGATTTTAGAAAGGAGATGCTCAAAGAATTCTATCTTGAAGATTATTGCCAACATAATTGGATGGATTCTTACGGTGGGTCAATTCCCCAAAGCCTAGTAGCTCTATTACTCACTTAAAAAATGAGTATATTAGGCTACCTTTGCAAGGAAAGTATGGTAAGGGAGGAATGAAAAAGGACTATGAAAATATAAGCATAATGGATGCAGGAACTAGAGGGGTGAAACTAGAAGCTCTTGATGAACAAGAAGTAGAATCAAGTAAACCCACATAGAAAATTGAATTTTTCATAGAGCCTTTAGTAAGAGCACGAGATGAGATTAGGAGAATAACAGCTTGGGATTCACCGATAGAAGTTCAATCTCTTATTTCTCACATATCCAATGTAGAAGAAAAATGAAAAGGAGATGAAGGTGAGCCTATTGAAAAACGAGTGACTCGAAAACAAACCTTAGAGGGGATAGAAACAATCATAAAGCAATGAGAAACATCACAATCCAAAGATAAAAAAACCAGAATCACAACCCAATGAACAAAAACAAGAGCAGAAACAAAAAGGGAAGAAGACAAAGCAAAGAAGAAAAAAGAACCAAAGGCTTTAGATAAACAAGAACAATCAAAACAAACTAAAGACCAAACACAAGAACATGAACAAAAACAAGATCTTGAGCAAAAACAAAAGAAACCAAAGAGAAAACCTAAACCCATCTTGAATTTAGAAGTTGAGAGAAAAAAAGATCCTATGGAGATTTTAGATGACATTTTGCTTAAGATTCAAGTGACTATGTCTTTACAACAAGTTTTCTCTATTCCAAAGCCTATTTTTAAAGATAACTTTATGGGCCTAATTAAAAGGAAGAGGTTTTCGCTTGATCTAGGTACTAAGATGCAAGATTCTCTAGATTGAGATCAAGCTATGAATGAATCCTTAGACTTTGATGAATCTGATGAAGTAAATGTTAATAAAAATTTCTTATTCAACCTGACCATGAAAATCATGAAAACAATCCTGAAAGTCACTTTAAACAAAATTTTGGTCTAGAGGTACATCAAAGATGCATGTTAAAATAGGAAATGATAAGAAACATATCACTGTAAATGCATTAGTAGATTTTGGCTCTGAAGTCAATGTGATTTCAAGAGAAGTCTATGATAAATTTCAATGTCCCATAGATAAAGATTGTGGATGGCATAGGAGAACTACAGATAATAGTGTAGGTACCCTGTATGGAGCTTGTGCTAGTGTGTCCATATCCATAGGAGGAATCACATAAGAATTTCACTTTTTATTCAAGTATTGTGCCTATGAAGTTCTCTTAGGTCAGTGCTTTGTTTGTGAAAGTCGTATGGAAACTAAAGCCATGGATGATGGATCTACCTATGTTAGAACTAAGTTGAAGGATGGAATGCAATCACTTCAAGTCATGATGGTAGGAGCGAACCATCCTAGGAATCAATTGTCAATTAGGAAGAAACCTATTGTTACTCAAGGTCATGAGCATGCTTGTAATGACTGTGCACCTTCATTCATGTTTGGAGCTACGCATGATTAAAATTTCAAATAGAATCCATTGTTGAGTGGGACAACAGTGGATATTGATTTGATGTCTCGCAACCAACCAACATGTACAATAGTTTGTCACTTTTTTTTCCACATTCTAGATTAGATTTTCTTCATAAGAGTCAATTGTCCAAGTCTTGTATCCAAAAAACCCAAAAAATTATAAAAACAACAAAATCATGGAACATGATGAGAACATTGAGCATGTGATTGAGACATCTCATTGTTTCTCTACTCTTGAGGAGTTAGAGCTATGTCTTCAACAAAATTATAATTCCCATATTATTCTTCTTTCTTCCATTGATGAGTATGCTCTAATCCACTAATGTTGACAAGTGCTCAAGATTTAACCAAACACATGATGCCTTAGTTGAAATGAAGTACATAATTGTAGACAGAAAAATCAAACCCATAGCTCAACCATTACCTCAAGGAAGTAGGGAAAAAAAAATTGATGTGAAAAATGATCCAATTCTTTGGGATAAGAAAAACATAGGACAGATTCATGGATGAGACAATCAAACAAGTGAAAATTGGTAGAGATGATGACTTTCTTTTTCCACCAGAGAGAGATAAATTTCAAAGATTCATTTGTAGCCATGGAAAAGCCTTTAATATGTATCCTCATGAGATTGGTTGTGCAGATCCTAAGCTAGTTGCACCCATGATAATCTTAACTATTCCACATATTCCATGCAATCTTCGCCCTATACCAGTTCGAAAGGCTCACTGACCTGAGCTAATAAAACTACTTAAGGAGAAGATAACCATGAGAATTTCATAACCATCTTTTGACACCTTACTCAAATAGATGGTTCACTATGCCTAAAAAGAATGGGAAAATACGTTTTATTCAAGATCTCCAACCCATCAATAAAGTCACCATAAGGAATGTAGGAAGGGGACCCATTGTAGATGAGTTTGCTGAATCATTTTCAGGACATTCTATCTACTCAATGGGTGATTTATATTCTGGGTATGACCAATTCCAATGAGCAATTGAGATTCGTGACATAACCACAATGAAAAATCCTTTAGACTTAGTGTGAATGTGTACTTTACCTCAAGGAGTGACTAATTCTATTGCTCATATGATGAGTGCTATGAATATGGTCTTACATGATTTTATCCCTCATATAACTATGCCATTCATTGATGATATTCCAATTAAAGGGAGTGAGGAACATATAAAGAAAATTACTTTAGATTCATCTCGATGTCAAAAATTTATTCTTGACCATATCTCTAACTGTGAAAGAATATTTCAACGATTTGAAGAGGTAGGTCTCATATTTTCCATAGAAAAATCTATTTTTGGTGTCAATGAGGTTCTTATTGTTAGACATTTATTTTGTCATTATGGTCAAAAGCCATACCCACAAAAAGTTGATGCCATTAGCAAGAATCCTGAAACATGTAACAATGTGAGTGAGGTACACAGATTTCTTGGTGCTTGCATCTTTTATGTTATTTGGATCCCACAGTTTACTCATGTTATTGATTGTCTCTATGACTTATTGAAGAAGAAACAAAAAATTATTTGGATTGAAAAGCACACTCAAGCTATGCGTAAATTGAAGAAATTATTGCTTGAAGCTCCCAGCCTTAAGTGTGTAGACTATTCTGCAAACAAACCTATTATATTGATTGTTGATACTACTCCTATTGGTATAGGTTGGATCATAAGTCAAGATGATAGTGAAGGGAATAGATATGCAATTAGATTTCATGCCAAAATGTTACATGAAACACAATGAAAATATCCACAGATCAAACAAGAACTATGGACTATGGTAACAACTTCGAAAACACATAAAGAGTATCTCATTGGTGAAAATGTCAAAGTTGAGACGGATTGTTTGCGTGTCATTGTAATGATAGCCAATTGTTCATCTCCTGATATAGCCATGCTTAGATGGATCTCATAAATTAATTTCATAAATCTTGAGTTAGTTCATATTTCAGGTAAGTCAAATTCAGTTGCTGATATGTTATCGAGAGCTACATTTGATGATCTTGAAAGTGATCTAATAAAGAATGTGAAATTAATTCACTATGTTCCACATATATATGAGTTTGAGCAATTTTATGAGTCTTAGTATGAAGATGAATGGAGAGACATAGGAAAGTATCTCAGTACACTACAACCATTACCTAGCTGGACTAGAATAGATTCCGTAACATTAGGAAATGAGCTTATAATTTTTTCCTACATAATAGTTATCTTTGGTGACATGTTAAGGGTAAGGTTAAGAATCCACAATGAGTCCTAGGAAAGCGAGGTCTTCAATTGCAGGTAATGAAGGAAATGCATGAGACATTATGGTAAGTCATAAAGGATTTTTTGGAACATATGAAAAAATTAGAAGTGCCTATTATTGGCCTAGGATGTATGTTGACATTAGTACCTATGTTTCTACATGTTCTACTTGTCAATTTCATTCGTCATTCAAACATAGAGATCCATTCCATCCTACTTATCCACCTTGTATTCACTATAAGTGGGTAGTAGATCTTGTAACTATGCCTAAAGGTATTGACAAAATGTGTTACATTGTACTTGCAAGAGAAGGCTTAACTAATTAGGTAGAGGGATGTGCACTACGATCGAAGACCACTTAGAATGTTTGCAAATTCTTGCTTGAATATGTCATAAGTCTCTTTGGGTATATAGGGAAAGTGGTTGCCGATCATGGAGAGTTAAATGCGAGAAGCTAAAGAGCTCTTTGAACATCACAATATTCGTTTGTCTCTCACTAGTGCATATAATTCAGAGTCCAATGGTAAAATAGAGAGAGGGCATCCACCTATTGTGAAAGCCATATCTAAAGCATGCAACGGTGACATAAAAAAATGGCCTACATTCTTACCTTTTGCACTTTGGGCAGATAGAATGACGTGCACACGTACTACTAGGTATATGCCTACTGAACTCATGTACTATCAGAAACCATTGTTTACAATTCAATCTCATATTTCTACATGGTCAAATTTGCCTTGGTCTAAAAACATGTTTACTGATGATTTTTTGAGTTTGCACATTAAATAGTTAGAACAAGGTAAATTAAAACTTGATGATGCTGTTGAAAAATTAAGAGAATCTAGAATGAAGAACAAGAATTATTTTGATAAAACTCATCGATTGCAACCTAAGCCGATTGAAGTAGTAGATTGGGTGCTCATTTATGATAGTACATTTGACCCTCAATATGATGCACACAAAAAGCTCACTCAACAGTGGTTTGGGCCATACATTGTATCAAAAGTCAACAACAATGGTACGTATGCTCTTTATGAATTAAATGGTGTTGCACTAAAAACTTTGATTGTAGGTAAAAGGATTAAATTATTCAAGAAACATGATAATGACGAGTACATTTTGGATGAGAACATTGAGCAAGATCACAAAAATGAAGCTGATTCATAAACATGAGTATCCATGTTATAGAAAAATAAATAAGAAAAAAAGAAAAAATATATAAAAAAACATATAAACATATCATTAATTTTTCAAGTTCATGTTGCTTTGTTTTCTTTCAAGTTCATTCTACTTTTTTCCATTCTTGTGTCATGCATGTTTGTTTCCAATCTTTGCATTGCATTGCATATCCACATCAATTGAGTCAAAAAGGGCAAATGATGATTTCTCTACTTGTGTAAAGTGGTATCTTAAGTAGTAATGTATCTACTAAGAAATCGGTTATAATCTCAGATTATGGAAAGCTAGGACATGTAGATCTAGAGGTTTGTTCTGATGATATGACTTTCATACATAAACATGCATATGTATCCTGTGTCAAAAGCATACTTGTTGAAATCCTAGCTCCTACTACTACATGTTTCTACATCCTTAGTCCATCTCATAGCACTTGTATTGGAGTTTAAACGAATGCTCTCTGTCATAAAAAATGGTTGTACTTTGTATCCGGGTTTAATTTTTCCCCCTCATAAAAAAAAGCTACTACATGTTACCAGGAAGTTTACACTTTCTGCCACCCCAAAAAAGTGATCATAACCATAACGTTGCTGAATCATCATCATAAAAAAAAAAGAGCAAGGCAAAGGAAGATAAAGAGGCATAATAGAATGAATCACAGGCTGTATAGGCAGATTTATGCATTAGTGGAGTTTACCTAGATTTCCTTGATTAGACCCTACAAAATCTTGTATAGTAATTTTTGTTAGCCATATGGTTTGACATGTATGAAGATCATAGGTGGCTACATATTTGTACAAATTTTCAAGGCTATCAAAGCTTCCTAGACACACTTAATGCCACCTCGCAAGCTTCCAAATCTAGTCAAACTTGTACAAGGGAGATTGAGATGGCAATTTTTTTTGCATTCTGCAAATTGATGTCAACACTGATCCAAAGGCCTAGAATAGCCCTAGATCCAATGGTGGAGAATGAAGGTGCCTATTTTCCTCTCCTTTGCCCTAGATATCATATAAACAACCATTCATAACCGTCCATTTGATAAATCCAATGGTTGTAATCAAAAGAAGCTGATCTTAGGGTTGAGAGTTGATTTTTGTAGATCCAAGGCCCAAATTTATTCTAAAAACCATATAAACCGCCCTCCAAGCTCCTAGAGCATCATTGTTAGGCATTCATAGGGCCCTTGCTAGCACATGGTTTCCTTGAGAGGATCACCCTCAGTTGAGCGTGTGAGGATCCAAGGTGGGCTAGTAAGAGCATAGTTTCTAGATTCAATTTTTAGACTTCCTCTCTAGGATAGGCTCATAAATCCAATTTCTCTTTCTTTACTCACCCTCACTGGAGTGTGTGAGTGAGCTAGAGCTGGTTTTATGTGTCTTAGGCTTCTTTAGAAACACATTATGATCCTAGAAAGACATAAGGACAATGAAGTGGAACCTATCCTCTTACGTGTGTCATTCGATTAAACTATCATGGTGAGAGGGTCGTGCAGACCACCTTTGACCAGTAGAATGCTTAGCTTGATATTTCACAACATTCATGTATATGTTTCTCATAACATATCTTCTAATTCATGTCTCATGTCTCTTATCTCTTTGTCTCTTATATATTTTTACATATCACCTTGTATCTCTTTCTATGTGATTTATGTGTGTGTTTTTCTTTCTGTTCTCATCATGCATACATCCATATGTTCCCCTTTCATAATTAAGTCATGAAATCTCTCTTCCCCATACCCAACTTCATCTTCACCTTCACATTTTTATCACAAAGACCTTCCAACACTCACTTGGTTCATACACTCTCTGTGTGCCAAGACTAGACCTGATCCGCCCGGATTGTGATCACCTCCACAACGGAGGCATACACCACACCCTCAAAATGACATCAAAGCAGAAAACATCTTTGGAACAGTGAATAATCTTTCCATAGCCCATGTGTAAGACCAAGACTTGGCGACGAAGAGAGATATCATCACTATAGAAATGTTGAGGATAGCCACGAAGAAAAGGAGGAGGGAATAATTATCTTACTCCCTCTCTATAACCATCATACATAGCAAAAATACGACATGGATAGAGATCAAAGAATAGAGGAAATGATGTTCTTCTCCATGTTGCATATAGCATCCGCCAGAAAAAAGAGATGGAAATCAATAACATGCATCTCTCTCTCCTATACACTTCTCTCTCCTTAGTTGCATCTGCAACGGTCAGAAGGAGAAAAACAACTATGACCTCTCTCTATAGAGAAGGGGGAAAAAATCACATAATCATACAAATAGACGAGGGAAAGAATACCTACAAAAAACATTAGGAGAGAATAGAGCACAACACACATATGTACATATAGAAAGTGTCATGTGCATACCACTCCTTTAATTTTGTTTTATTCCCTTATCCACACTTTACTCACTTTCATTCACCACACTTTTTAATTTACTTTAATCATTTTAATTGCATAACTCTTCCACTCCTCTCTTTTGATTTTCATCCTCTCACACCATTCCTTTAAATTTACTTTTCACACACTTTAATTACACATCTTTTATACATCACTCTTTAACTACTTACTCACATACACCACACATAATTTATTCTATTTTTTTTTTCATTTTAATTTAATTGGTTTCTAATTTAATAATTCATTAATACTTTTGATTTAAGTTTACACTAAGGGTTTAATACCTTAATTGATATAAAAAAAACATCACTAAAATCATTAATTAAAGAATATGTTAAAATAATTTAACCAATGTATAAAATATGAGAAATTTTAATTAAATGTATTCATATTATGATAAAATTAAAGGTTCACACATCAATTTAACACCTACATATACATATATACCCTTTGAAACCCCCATAAATATTCATATGCATACTTACATACCCATTTATTTAGCCAAACCTAGAACTTTCTACCCACACCCCTACATACTAGGGTACATTCATACATTGAAATGGCTTTTTGAGGTAAAACCCTAGCATGCACACATATAAGCTTCAGTAATTTAAACTTGCAAGCGCTCCCAATGAAAATAGTTCAACTCAAAGCAATTTATCAACAATGTTAAAGGGGTTTGAATATGATCAATCAATTTTTCTATTTCCCTTAATATCAACTTGAAGGTGGAAATCTTTTCGATATTCACCCCCACCAAAGCTGCACATCATCCCGATGGGGCCAATCTGCAGATCAAGGGAAGCAACATTTTGATGATCATCCAGAAAGCCCATCATATCACAGCATCAATTCTTTTATAAATAAATTTTAAAGTTATTAAATAGATCAATATTTCATGCAAAATGATCATGAAGTTTATTTAACTTCAATCTGGTAATGAAAAAATATCAAATTATAAAGTAAAGCTATCAACCGGGTCAGTCCAAAAAATCATTAATCTAAATTTCATTCATTTATAAACTTTGTAAAGATCATTATGAAACAAAATTCTTCTTCATTCGCTCAAAGTCCAGTCTCTTCATATACATGCATTCACATATGAGCAACCAAACATATCAAAGAAATCAACTAAATCTACTCATACAGACATCCGCCTTGTTTGCCCAATTTTATTCACTAGATGTGTTTGCCACAACTAGCTTTCTTCATCTTCGGCCTCATAATGTGAAATCTTCATGTATATAATGATTGTAAATACCCTTTTGGTATGAAAGAAGGTATAACTTCTATTCATTATACATATAAATATATAATGAACATCATATATCATTATTGAAGATAAATTTGGCATTGTGTTAGGTGGAGCTCAAGTATTAGATGAGAAAATGTCTAAAGCGCTCACTTGTATCTTTGGAAAGATCATCAAAGTAGCAGAGTCATCAGCATTAGATACCACCGCAATGCCTGGATTCATCGATAAAATCAAATTTGTCAATTTACATTATCAAACAATGGAGAAGAAAGCGAGTGAAACCTTCCACAACTGATCGAGGAGAGAGACATTAGGTAGGCACAAATGCAAGAGATATACATGTGAATATGGGAGATCAAACATTGAATAATATTTTTTTGCTTCCATATTCATCTATTCAATTTGAAGACACAACTCTTGTAGGGGAACAAAAATATGGAATGATTCATAAAGTCAAAATAATCCATCCAAAATTCATCAACAAAATATTTGGAACAAAGTTATGAAATATATAGATTTAAATAGTTATCCCATTGATAGAAATGGGATTTAGTAGTTCAAATATGCTTTACAAGTAGCTTGTGATAGAGATGTATCAAAAAGAGTAGAGGCACATGAACTACTTAGAGTATTTTCGAATCTACCTCGATATGGTTTAAAAATATCCATGACGGATGGATTAAGACCACATTGAAAATGATTTGTATTCACTTGAACTATGTGGATTAAATGATATAGATTTATTTACATTAAGTGGAGTAAATATTGTGGACTTTATTCAAACTATGTGGATTAATAAAGTGGTATCATTTGAGTTCAGTGGATTAAATAAAGTAGTATCATTTGAATTGTGTGGATTAAATAAAGTGGTATCATTTAAATTATGTGGGTTAAATGAATTGGATTCATAATAGATAGATTAAATGATGTGTATTCATTTTAATTATGTGAATTAAATAATGTGGTGTAATTTGAAATATGTGGATTGATTTGAAATACATTCATTTGTACTATGTGCTGATAGATTATTAGATCCACTACAAGGGCTATTGAAAATTAGGATTTTGTGCTATTTTGAAATTGTTTTGTGTATGTTTGTATGTATACAAGCTCCTTTTAGTCTGTTGGATCACCTAATGTGAGTCTCAAACCTAAGTTCAAGCCTCTTAGCTTCACCAGAGAAAAGAAAAGTATATCAAGTTTAAGTTTGTTGTGTCACAAGATATAAGGCTTGAACTAAAGTTCGAGCCTCTAAATTTTGAGTCTATTGTGTGAAATAATATACATGCTCGAACTTAAGTTCGAGCCTTTGAACCACATCAAGTCTCAGCTTGATATGAGGCTCAAACTTAAGCTTGAGCCTCTAAGCAAAAACAACAATATTTTTAACACAAATTTATTCTAAATTTTGAACAAAGGATGCTCGAGCTTAAGTTTGAGCCTATCAAAGTAAATAATATCTTACATCCAAAAGAACTAAGAGAAATTGAACTTAAGTTCGAGCCTGAGAGTCAATCCAAATTTGGGATTATTGGGTCAAATGATATGAGGCTTGAACTTAAGTTCCGACATCTCAATTTCGGCTAAATTATATTAAGTTTGAGTCTATTGTGTCACATGATATAAGGCTCGAACTTAAGTTTGAGCCTCTAAATTTTAATTCTGTTGTGTCATATAATATCTAGTTTGAGCCTTTAAATCATATCAAGTTTGACTCTATTGTGTGAGGCTTGAGCTTAAGTTCGAGCCTATGAATTTTGAGTCTATTGTGCCACATAATATCATGCTCAAACTCACGTTCTAGCTTTTGAATCTTGTCTATTGAGCTGCATGATTTAAGTTTGAGACTCTTAATTTTTCCAAAAAAGGTACTTTTAACTAGAATCTATTTTGAAATTTGAACAAAAGATGCTGAACTTAAATTCAAGAATGTTAAGTTGAACAATCTCTTAGATTCAAAAGAAGAGGCTCGACTTAAGTTTGAGCCTTAGAATCATATCAAGTTTTGGATTTTCACATGATATGTGTAAATGATATAGACCTCCAACTTAAGTTCGAGCCTCTAAATTTCGAGTCTATTGTGTCACATAATATCAGGCTTGAACTTATGTTCCAACTTTTGAATCATATCAATTGTTAGTCTATAGAGTCACATGATATGAAGCTCAAACTTAACTTCAAGCCTCTTAGCTTTTCCAACCTCTAAATCATATCAAGCTTGGGATTATTGGACCACATGATATGAGGTTCAAGGTTCGAGCCTCTAAATCATATAAAGATTACGATTGTTGGGTCACGATATGAAGCTCAAACTTAAGTTCTAGCTTGTCAAGTTTGAGCCTCTCAGGTTCTAGCCTTAGAATCATATCAATTTTTGGATTGTTGGCTCACATGATATGATGCTCAAACTTAAGTTCAAGCCTTTGAACTTTGATATGCTGGATCACATAATATGAGGCTTGAACTTAAGTTGGAGCCTCTCAGGTTCAAGCATTACAATCATATCAAGTTTGGGATTGTTGGCGCACATGATATCTCTGAATTTTGATATTGTATCACGAGGCTCAAACTTAAGTTCAAGCATTTAAATCATATCAAGTCTCAATCTATTGAGTTAACATAATATTTTGAGCCTCAAATTTTCTAGAATGTTAAGCTGAACAAAATACACTTGAACTTGAGTTTGAGAATGTTAAGTCAAACACTCTCTTACATGAAAATGAAGACGCTCAAACATAAGTTCAAGCTTTAAAATCATGTCAAGTTTGGGATTGTCACTATGAGGATGGAACTTAAGTTCGAACCTCTCAGGGTTGAGCCTCTAAATCATATCAAGTTTGAGTATGTTGCATCACATGATATGAGGTTCGAACTTAAGTTCAAGCCTCTCTAGCTTGAGCTGTTAAATCATATCAAGTTTGAGGCTCAAACCTTTGAATTTTAAGTGTTGTGTCACATAATATGATGCTCAAACTTAAGTTTGTGCTTTTCAATCATATCAAGTCTTAGTCAACACTGTTAAGTGACATAAATTATGCTCAAACTTAAGTTCGAGCCTCTCAATGGTTCCAAAAAAAAAGAAGATCGAGACTCTAAATCATATCAAGTTTGACTCTATTCTATCACATGATATGATGTTCGAACTTAAGTTAGAACCTCTGAATTTTGAGTCTATTGTGTCATATAATATCAGGCTTGAACTTAAGTTTAAACATTTAAATCATATAACTGTCAGTCTATTAAGTCACATGATATGAGGCTCAAATTAAGTTTGAGCCTCTTAGCTTTTTGAACATCTAAATCATATTAAGTTTGGGATTTTCTCCTCACATAATATGAGGCTCAATCTTGAGAGGCTCAAACTTAAGTTTGAACCTCTTAGGGTTGAGACTCTAAATCATATCAAGTTTGATCTAATTTTTCACATGACATGAGGCTTGAATCTCCCAATTTTCAGTCTGTTGTATCATAATATCAAGCTCAAACTTAAGTTTGAACCTTTGAAACATATCAATTACTAGTCTATTGAGTCACATAATATGAGGTTGGAGCTTAAATTGGAGCCTCTTAGCTTTTCTTGTCTCTAAATCATATAAAGTTTGGGATTGTTGGATCATATGATGTTCCACATTCTAAACTTTGAGTATGTTATGTTACATAATATCATGCTCGAACTTAAGTTTGAAATTTTGAATCTTTTCTGTTGAGTCACATGATATTAGTTTGAGACTCTTAGCTTTTCGAAGAAAAAGGTTATTTTTAACTCAAATCTATTTTGAAATTTTAACAAAAGATTCTTGAAATGTTACGTTGAACACTCTCTCACATGGAAATGAACAAGCTCAAATTTAAGTTCAAGCGAATCAGATCAAGCTTGGGATTGTCACATGATATGAGGCTCAAGCTTAAGTTCAAACCTCTTAGGGTCCAGCCTCCACACTATATCAAATTTGAGTATGTTGTGTCACATGATATGAAGCTCGAACTTAAGTTTCATTCTCTGAATTGTGTCACATAATATTAGGCTCGAACTTAAGTTGGAGCCTTTGAATCATATCAATTGTCAGTCTATTGAGTCACATCATATGAAGCATGAACTTAAATTTGAGCCTCTTAGTTTTTCCAACCTCTAAATCATATCAAGGTTGGTATTGTTGGATCACATGATATGATGCTCGAACTTAAGTTTGAGTCTCTTAGCTTTGAGCCTCTAAATCATATAAAGTTTAGGATTTTTTGGTCACATGATATGAGGGTCGAACTTAAGTTTGAGCCTCTCAAGTTCAAACTTTAGAATCATATCAAATTTCGGATTGTTGGCCTACGTGATATGAAGCTCAAACTTAATGTGGAGCTTCTGAGTTTTGATATGGATCACATGATATGAGGCTTGAACTTAAGTTTGAGCCTCTCAGGCTCAAGCATTAGAATTTCAAGTTTGGGATTGTTTGCTCACATGGCATCATCAAGCTCAAACTTAGGTTCAAGCTTCTGGATCATATAAGTCTCAGTCTGTTGAGTAATATAACACTCAAACTTAAGTTGGAGACCCTTGGATTTTTGAGAATGTTGAGCTAATGAAAAGATGCTTGAACTTAAGTTCAACAAGGTTAAGTCGAACACTTTTACATGCAAAAGAAGAGGATTTGAATTTATGTTTGAGCTTTAAAATCATGTCAACTTTGGGATTATCACATGATATGAGACTCGAACTTAAGTTTGAACCTCTCTAGTTCAAGCCTCTAAATCTTATCAAGTTTGAGTCATCACAAGATATGAGGCTCGAACTTAAGTTCGAGCCTCTGAATTTTGCGTTTATTATGTCTCATAATACAGGCTCGAACTTAAGTTCGAGCATTTGAATCATCTATGTCGATCTATTGAGTCATATGACATAAGACTCGAACTTAAGTTTGAGCCTTTAACCATTTCCATCCATGAGGCACTTAAGTTCGAGCCTCTCAAGCTCAAGCCTCTCAAGTTTAAGCTTAAGAATCATATCAACTTTGGGATTGTTAGCTCATATGATATATAGATTGAAATTTTGTCTGAGTCTTCAAATTTTCATAATGCTGCATCAGGCTCGAACTTAAATTTGAGCTTTTGGATCTATAAAGTCTTAGTCTATTAAGACACATGATACGATGCTCAAACTTAAGTTTTAGCCTCTTAGCTTTTCCAACAAAAAGAATAATATTTTTAACTCGAGTCTATTTTGGTATTTGAATAAAAGACCCTCGAATTTAAGTTGGATCTTGTTAAGTTGAACACCCTCTTACATGCAAAAGAACTAAGATGATCGAACTTAAATTTGAGCCTCAAAAACATATCAACTTTGGGATTGTTTGGTTACATGATATGAGGCTCAAACTTAAGTTTGAGCCTCTACAGCTCAAGCTTTTAAACCATATCAAGTTTGAGGCTCGAACCTATATTTTAAGTCTATTGTGTCACATAATATGATGTTCAAACTTAATTTCGATCTTGTCAATCATATCAAGTCTTAGTCAACAATGTTAAGTCATATATATTACGCTCAAACTTAAATTCTAGCCTCTTAAAAAAAAGAGAAGTCATTGTAGGAAAACATCTTAGGAGCCCTTGCATGAACTAATTGAAAGAAGATGCCACGCAATCCGAGAGAACGTAGAGGCTGCAGCTATGGTGGACGCAAGTCAAGAAGTGACATGATGATTCGTGGCTACGAGGAGCTCTAGAGTCTATAGATTTCTCTTTTGCTCAGAGAAGTCGACGTGCCTGGCTGTGCACTTATTGCATCTTCGTTGTAGAGCTACAATTGTATCACTCAGGATTCTCATATGAGCACAATCATCTGAGTAGTTTGAAGCATTTCTTCATTATCATCCGGATTTAATAGTGCGAGATGGAGGGTTGAACGGAGCGACACGAAGTACCCAATGCAGTTGGTCCATCACCTTCTCTTCTCTCCATCGCCATCCAAAGTGTCTCACACGATTGATGGCTTTTCTCTACGACTGACGGTTCTACGATCGATGGTTTTGCTCTGGGGATCGATGGTTTTGCTTTGGCTACTAACGGTTTTGTTTTGACAATGGATGGTTTCCCGCTCATGATCGACAGTGCCTGAGGTCCATCGCGGGTCCAGTGGGCATCCGTCGCGGCTAGTGCATCCTTCGCGGGTTCAGTGTGCATCGTTCGCGGTGTCCATCGTGGTTTGTGTCCATCGCGGGTGCATCCGTGCGTCCATCGTGGCGGAGCCGGTCCATCCATCGCGATTGAACCTTTGCGTCTATCGCGATTGTTCACGCGTTTATCACGATTGTTTGCCAGTAGCTAGAGAGAGAGTGGGTAGTTTGCAGCTTCCATCGAGTCACGTGCCTTGGAAGAGTTGTTGACGGAGCGCTGAGCTTTATGCCATATCAAGGTGTGATTCTAAGGCACACATATGTATCAATAAGTCCATTTTATTGTACAAGCAATATACTTTCATTTTCATGATCATTTGAGTTCATTTTATGGCAGTGAGTAGTACACTTGTGAAGTGTACTACTCACTGCCATATCTCTCAGTTTTCTTAGTCAGATTGCAAAGATGGTTTCTCTGATCTTGGTGCATCATTTTTAGTGATTTAACTTGATAAAGTTAGCTCTATAAGTCTACTATATGCTCACCAATTTTCATTTCATTTGGGTGTTTCAATCTTTAGCTATGTTTAGTTGAAGTCAACAATGTCTGTTCATTTTCACTTCTCTGTCAGATACCCGACTTTTTTACTCATCTTGTCAGAGTTGTTTCTCAGTGTGTCCCTACCCAAATTCAATGCTTTAAAGCTTGTTGGATTCATTACTGTTTAGTATAAGCGTACAAATTGTCATAATCATTGGATTCTTAAATCTGGAGTTATGTTCATTTTTTTGCTCACTGGTCTCATTACTGTAGCAACCTGTGAAAATCGGGATGATGTCATCACTTGTTAAACATCTTTCTCAGTGTGTGGTTCATTATTTTTTATAATATTACTCTTGAAAGTTAACTCTTTAAGTTAACTAGACTTCCCTAAGAGGAATTAAGCTAATTGCTACTATGCTTAGAGAATTATGCAAAACACTAGACAGGTGTATGAACCAAATAGCAAGTTCTTCACCTCTAAGCTAACTCCAACTTATTTGTTTTCATCTATCTTTTTGAGAGTGATCTTCCAAGGTACATAGGGTGTCTAATACATCCATTGGCAAGCTAAAAGGGCCCACTACATATTCCTGGAGTTCATTTGGCTGGTGTAGATCAAAGATTTTGCAACACCTCTTCATCTTCAAGCACATACCCATCCATCTCTTCAGAGTGATATCAGAGCAAGGTTGGACAACATGGCAGATGGATTTCCTTCATCAATTGACAAATTGGACAGAGGTAACTACTCAGCTTGGTCATTAAGAATGGAAGCTTATCTCCAAGGTAGAAGTTTATATGGTTATGTGGCTCGAGATGAAGTTATGCCAAGTTTCAGGAACAAAAGTCAATCAACACAAGAAGAGCAATAAAGATTGAGCACATGGTGCTCCAAGGATGCACTTGCAAGGTCTTATCTCCTCAACTCTATCTCAGATTTTTTGTTGCCTCACATTAGAAGTTGTCGGACATCTCAGGAAGTGTGGGGTGCACTTGAAGCTTTCTTCTCTTTAAGTACTAAAGCTAGGAAGCATCAACTATGGTTGGATTTCACAACTCTTAAGAAGGCTCCTAAAAAAATATGACTGATTTTGTCACAAAGCTCAAGGACATAGGAGATCAGTTGGGAAGCATTGGAGAGGTAATAGATGAAGAGAAAATTGTAAGGCAGGTCATCAATGGCTTGAAGGTAGATGACAAGTGGGAAGCACTCACCACAGCTTTGGATTTGTACATGGACATCCATGTACCTGATTTCAATACACTCATTGGACAACTACTTACTCAAGAGGCAAAGCTTATCAAAAATGGAGAAAGCTCTAAAGGTAATCAATCTTCAGCTTTATACACTGATAAAAGCAAGTCCAAAGATAACAAAGGAAAGGCAAAGAAAGTGGATGATGAATGAGGTACATATCAAGATAACTATGCAGGTAGAGGAAGACATGGCAGAGGTAGAGGAAGAGGAGGTAGACAAGGTAGGGGAGATCCCAAGACTCCAACTCATGTTCTCTTTGTGGATTAACTAATCATACAACTGAAAATTGCTTTCGGAATTCCAGGAATCAAAGAGGTAGAGGGTACAATAGAGGAAGTTATGGCTACTCAAGAGGAAGGTTCAACGATTATCACGACAACTACAACTACAATCATTCAAAGTATCAAGGAGGCTACAAAGGAAGGAGAGACTACAATAACTACACAAAAGACTCAAACAAAGAGGATTCATTATTGATCATGAACCTGGCTATGCCACAAACTAAATCTGATGAGCATGTTTTCTACATAGATTCAGGTTGTTCAAATCATGTGGTAGGAAATGTGGCACTCCTATTAGATTTAGAAGACCCAAGGAATAAGCATGAGGTACAAACAGGAGATGACACAAAACATCCTATGGAGAAAATAGGCAATGTCAAAGCACCTGATGGAAACATCAACCTACTCAGTAAGGTACTCTATGTTCCTACCATTACAAAGAATTTGATAAGTGTTGGGCAGATAGTAGAGAAAGGGTTGCAAGTCAGGTTCACAAAAGCAAGAGCATTTGTTGAAGATCCAAGTCAAGGATTCAGAAGAATTGCAAAAGGTGAAAAGATAGGTAGATTGTTCCCATTTGAATTACAAGACACTAGAAACATTGCTTTCTTTAATTATGGTAGTCAGACACTCATAGAAATTGGAGGTATGGCACAAAAGGTTAGCACATATTGGTGAAAGGTCATTAAAGCAAATAGTAGGGACCAAAGTGTACTTGGACTCCTTACAACATATGATTTATAAGTGTAGTGCATGTCAATTTGGAAAGTCTCACAGGTTACCATTCATGAAGAAAGGTTATATACATGGAGATCTCTTGGAGTTGGTTCATACAGATGTATGGGGACCTAGCAAGGAAGCTTCAATATCTGGATCAAGGTATTATGTCTCCTTTATTGATGATTGCAGCAGATGGATTATCCTATTCTTTATGAAACAAAAAGATGACGTTTTTTCATGTTTCAAAAGATATTTGGCTCTTGTGGAGAATCAAACAGGTAAATCACTAAAAAGGCTAAGGTCAGATGGAGGGGGAGAATACTTCTCCCATGAGTTTGATTCTTGTCTTCAAGAAAGAGGAATCAAAAGAGAGGTACTTCTCCCATGAGTTTGATTCTCCTATCATCCTTGCATCCTGCCCAATCTGCATCTGAATAAACCTTTATGTCAATATCAGAGGTATAAGGAAAGTATAGACCATGATTTTGTGTACCCTTGAGGTACTTCAAGATCCTCTTGGCAGCCTCTAGGTGAGGTACCCTTGGTTTGTGCATGAATTGGCTTAGCACACTCACACCATATGCTATATCAATTCTGGTTAGGGTTGCATAATTCAAACTACCCACCATACTCTGATATCCTGTGATATCTTGTACTTCATCTCCTTCATGGACACTTAGCTTTAGGTTGACTTCCATTGGAGTGCTTGCTACCTTAGCATCCTGCAAGCCAAACTTCTTTAACATGTCCTGCACATACTTCTTTTGAGTGATATATATACCTGAATTAGTATAAACCAATTCAAGTCCTAAAAAATACTTCAACAATCCAAGATCATTGATCTTGAACTCCTTCATCATCTGACTTTTGATATTCCTGATACCTTGGACATCATTACCTGTAATGATGATGTCATCAACATAAACACAGAGATAAATTACCTCTGAATTGCTTCTTTTGATAAACAATGAAGTGTCTGCTTTGCTCATCATAAACCCTTGATCTAGGAGGTATGTTGTCAGCCTGTAGTTCCATGCCCTAGGTGCCTGCTTTAATCCATACAGAGCCTTCTTCAATTTACAAACATAGTTTACCTTCTTGGGGTCTTCATAGCCAGGAGGTTGTGACATGTAGACTTCTTCTGAAATCCATCCATTCAAGAAAGCATTCTTGACATCTAATTGGTACATGTTCCAATTCTTGGATGCAGCTATACTCACCAATACTCTGATTGTTGGCATCTTTGCCACATGAGAAAATGTCTCCTCATAATCAATGCCTTGGGTTTGTGCAAAACCCTTGGCCACCAATCTAGCTTTGTACCTGTTGATTGTGCCATCAGAATTCCTTTTTAACTTATAAATCCATCTGGACCCTATTACCTTCATTGAGTCCTTCTTGGGTACCAAGTCGCAAGTATCATTTTCCATAAGAGCTTCAATCTCTTCATCCATGGCTTCTTTCCATTCTGTTTTGGTGATTGCCTCTTCATATGAACCTGGTTCTTCACTTAACAAGTCCTTTGCATGATAAATTGAATGCTTAGTAACAAGAGATGTATCATACCCATATCTGATAGGCTTCTTACTTTCTCTCTGAGATCTCCTTATTGCTTGAGTTGAGGATTCTGGTATGTCATCAAGCTTCTTCACCTTCATCTTGCCTCTGGATTTCCAAGCCTTGAATTCTTCAAGGTTGATTGTATCTTCATCATCTGAACTTGAGTCTTCTTTCTGGTTAGGTTCCTCCTTTGTGACCTTTGGAAACTCCTCTTCCAAGTCATAGGGTAGATTGACTTTCCTGCAATTATTTTCATACCAAGAATCATTCTCATCAAAGATCACATCTCTGCTTACCATAAATCCTTTGTTGGTAGGGTTGTAAAACCTGTAACCTTTTTTATTTAAGTCATATCCAATGAAAATGCACTTCTCTGCCTTTGGATCCAACTTACCTCTCATCTGTGAGGGGATGTGAACATATGCTACACATCCAAAGATTTTGTAGTGATCCAATGATGGTCTCTTGCCATGCCAAGCCTCATAAGGTGTCATGCCATCAAGTGACTTTGATGGTAGCCTATTTATGAGATAGATGGCAGTAGAAACACTCTCTACCCATAAGTAATTAGGTAGCTTCTTCTCATTGAGCATAGACCTAGCTGTCTCAACAATTAGCCTATTTCTTCTTTCTGCTACCCCATTTTGCTCAGGAGAGTACCTTGTTGTGATTTCCCTTTTGATGCCTCTGTCCTGCAAGAAGTCCTCAAATTCATTGGAGAAGTATTCTCCTCCTCCATCTGACCTTAGCTTCTTCAAACTCCTTCCTGTTTGATTTTCAACTAATGCAAGATACTTCTTAAAACAATTAAAGACCTCATCCTTATGCTTCATAAAGTATAGCACAATCCATCTGCTATAATCATCAATGAAAGACACATAGTACCTTGAACCTGAAATTGAAGGGTCCTTGCTAGGTCCCCAAACATCTGTATGCACCAACTCTAGGTAGTCTTCATGCATAAATTCTTTTCTTGTATAAGGTAACCTGTGAGACTTACCAAATTGACAAGCACTGCATTTGTAAATCATGTGTTGCTTGGATACATTAGGTATCCCAAGCACACATTGATTCCTGCTCATTTGCTTCAAGGTCCTTTCACCTATGTGCCCTAGTCTCTTGTGCCACATTTCAAGTTCTGAAAGTGTTTGATCCTTATAACTGTATAAAGCAATATTTTTTGTGTCCTCTAACTCAAAAGTAAACAATCTACCTGATTTTTCTCCCTTGGCTATCCTTTTGAATCTATGTCTTGGGTCCTCCACATATGCTCCATGTTGAGTGAACCTGACCTGTAATCCTTTCTCCACAATCTGACCTACACTCATTAGATTCTTTGTAATGGTTGGTACATAAAGTACCCTGCTCAATAAATTCTGATTACCATTACATGTCTTCACATTACCAATTTTAATCACAGAATGTTTTGTATCATCACCTGTCTGAACTTGGTGTTTACCTTTAGGTTCTTCCAAGTCAGAGAGTAGTGCCACATTACCAGCCACATGGTTTGAACACCCTGAATCAATATAAAATAAATGATCATCATTTGTACCTGACTTTGAAGTCATATTCATGATCAAGAGGGAGTCATCTTGCTCCTCTGTGTAGTTGTTGTAGTCCTTCCTATTTCTGTATCCTCCTTGGTAGTTGCCATTGTAGTTGTTGTTGTAATTATTGTTGTAATTGTTGTTGTGGCCTTGGTTGTGGTTGAACCTTCCTCTGGATTGATTGTAGCCACCTCTTTGGTAGCCTCTTCCTCTCTGGTTTTTGTAGTTCCTGTAACACTCATATGTGGTATGATTGGACAAACCACATATATTACATGGTGATGAATTGTAGGGTCTCCCCCTACCTTGCTTACCTCCTCTGCCTCTTCCTCTTGAGGTTCTACCTCTCCCTGCATAGTTTGCTTGGGAGGTAGAGCCTTCTTCATCCACCTTCTTACTTTTACCTTTATCTTTAACTTTCTTATCAGTGTATAAAGCAGAGGGGTTGTTACCTTTTGATTGATCTCCATTCTTTGTAAGCTTTGCTTCATCTGTAAATAGTTGACCCATCAAAGTTGTAAGATCAGGAGTATGTATGTCCATGTAGAGATCCATTGCTGTGGTGAAGCTCTCCCATTTGTCATCAGCCTTTATACCATTGATTACCTGCCTCACAATTTGTTCTTCTTCAATCTCTTCTCCTATACTTGCTAGCTGGTCTACAACATCCTTTATTTTGGTCACAAACTCTGAAACTGATTGCTTTGGTTGTTTCCTAAGTGTTGTGAATTCAATCCACAACTGATTCTTCCTAGCCCTTGTGTTGGAAGAAAAATATGATGACAAGGTTTCCCAAGTCTCTTGGGAAGTCTTGCAATTTCTGATATGAGGTAAGAGAAAATCAGATATAGAGTTAAGTAGGTAAGACCTTGCCAAAGCATCCTTTGCACACCATGTGTTGAGTTTCTCTTGTTCTTCCTTGGTTGGCAATCCTCTAGCTTTGAATGAGGGCAATTCCTCATCTCCTGATATGTATCCAAAGAGACTCCTTCCTTGCAAGTAGGTCTTCATCCTTAAAGACCAAGCTTGATAGTTGTTCCTGTCCAATTTTTCAATGAATGAAGGAAAACCATCTCCCATTTTACCTTGTTTGCTCTGATACCACTGTTTGGGAAAGATGGATGGATGCACTCAAGAGATTGAGTAGGTGCTGCTAAACCTACTTTGCACCAGCCCTCCTTTGCTTCAGAGTTGCTTAGTACACTTGCTTAGCTTCCAAATCACACCACGAAGTGATGTATGTACTTTGCAAATAATATGTGTAATGATCAAATCAAAACAGATAACTTTGCACTTCACAACTCCAAGAAAACTTGCTATTTTGGTAACTACACCTGCTCAGAGTTTTGTTCAGTGTGACCAGCACACTTGCAATTGACTGAATTCCTTCTAGGGATATTAAACTAGCTTAACAAGCTACCATTTGCAAGTGGAATGAGATAAAATGATAAACTATACTCAGAGAAATCACTTTAGCAAAATTATGATTACCCCCGACTTTTTAGGAGAGTTGCAGAGATAGACCAGAGAGCACTTCAACGACGATTTCTCAGAAATGGCTGAATCAAATTGCTTGACACTTTGTATGCTTGTAGAAGTCTTTGAGCTGAATCGACCAAGCTTTAAATCACTTGATTTGGTGGAGTAATCACTGAGATATGCCCTTGACAAGTTGACAGACTTTTGAGTGATCAAACACAGAACACAGAGATGATATATGTAAATGTATGTATAAATTCACATTGATGTACATTCCCATTGACATGATAAACATTGCCAAATGGTACTCAGAGGTGTAAGCTATGGAATAGACCTCACACACTCAATGATTAGTAGTCTAAGCCTCGGGAATAGTGACTACTATATCCGCGACTTTTCAAGTCAAGTTTATATATGAGTTGAGTAGGAATTTGAATTTTGAATTCAAGTCTTGGCTCCATTTAGTCAAGCTTCTAAACTTAATGGAGATATTCCCTCAATCACAAGTTCTACTTTTCGACGAATCAATCAAGTAGGTGTATACAAAAGATTCCAAGTTATTTAGACTTTTACATGGGTAAAGGTGTAATAAACCACAAGCATAAGTTCCTATGGGTCTTCACTCATGTAGAGTCTTCAAGTCAAATATCCAAGCCAAATGTGTAGGCTTGCAAATTACACCAACAAACCACCATGTCGCGTGCTTTTGAAGTAGACACCCCTCACTTTGTTGTGTGACTTTTCCATTCCTTGGGTACTAAAAATCTCTAATGACCCATATTGATGCATGAAATAAGCTCCATGTGCAAATAAAATATGCTAAAAATTGTTTAGTACATTGGAAAAAGGTAAGTGCAATGAACACTTGTAGAAGAAGATTACACTTACAATGTAGTGTGTTATATTACTCTCTCCCCAAGATTGAATGAAACACTTGGTGAACTCCACTAATGTTTCTTGAAACAATTGACATTGAATATCACTATACCTAGTTAGACCCATTAAGTCTACCAACTTATCAAAGCTCGACCAAACCTTCTTTCTCTTATTACAAAGATCAACTTGAGAGTCATTGTCTATTGTGATCATGCATAGGTCTTTCCATAGCTCATAATTTTCATTATTTTGAGTGCTAGTAACTCTTATAAAAAATGTCTTGCTTTATTCCCTATCATTGACACTTGTTGCAAACTATCTTGAGATTCTCCAACTTTCTTAACAACTAGGGTTACGTTTCCACCATGACAACAAATTGAATTAATAAGTTCCTCCAATTTCTTAATGGCTTGAATAGATTTATCAACTGGCTTCATGGCAAATGCATATTCTATGTGGAGCTTCAATACTCTATCAAAAATTCTCATGAAAGCATGCAAGGTGCAAAAGTGGACATTGACTAAAGGGAATGGAATAATGGGATTCCAATCCTTATCTAACATGTCACGATTAGGTGTACCTAACGTAGGACACCTCATTAAAGGTATATCCCATTCAGTAGATGGAGATGCATCTGTGTCATGAGCTAAATCATCTATACTGTTTTGTTTTCTCTTTGCTTGTTTATAACCTCATGTGCAATATGGACAAGGATAGAGAGTAGATGCACCTTGTCTGCACCCTAACATGCATTTGCCAATCTAAAAGTCTTTTAACATAAATAAACAAGAAAAACACATACCTAAGTGTGTAAACATGTCGCTTCCATGCTCCACCACCAGTTGAAAGATCTTGAAAGGATGATAATGGTCCTATATCTCATCCCAAATGGAGTCTCTTTTAGTTGTGTAAGATTGGCTTTTAACTTTGTAATTGTGCTCTCCTTTTCTTCCACATCTTGTTGGAGTCTATTATTGTGCTCATCCAAAGATTTAACAGCACTTTCTAAAGTGTGTATAACACTCTCTAAACTATGTATCATGAAATGGTTGTGATGACATTGTTGCATCCAATAATTTGCTATAGATGTAGAATGGTTAGACAATCGCTTGCAATAGACTAGCAGTCCATCTTCACCGCAACCAAGGAATTGTAGAAATGTGGAGATACTATGGAATCTAGGATGAACATTAGCCATTGGATCTAAGGGATACAAAACACCATTGACCCAAAGATCAATGTTCTTCTCTCTAGCTACACGTCATTCATTTTGAGAATCTATGTCTTTGCTACCTCTAGTTGTTGGTGCAAATTTTGTTGGAACACGAACATGTACACTCTTTGTGTGAGGACCACGCGTTGGTGCTGGTGTCATGTTTGTAATACATGTGAGGACCATGATGTTCCAAAACTCCAGCACGGAATGGGAAGAAGCACAAAGATGGCTGAAATGGCCAATAACTGTGTGCAAGAAAAAAAGTGTGTTTTGGTATGTGGATAGGTCAAAATGACTTTTTCCAATGTGCTAGAGGGAATATGAGATTTTTTTTCAAAAATTCATGTTTTGGGGAAACCAAAGTTATGAGTTTGATGATGTGGCACTTAACTTTTGGAGGGATTTTGAAAAGTATGTTTTTTGAAAGGATTTTTTTTAAATAAGACTAAAAAATTAAGTTTTGATATATACATAAAAGTATGGGCCATTTTGAATAAAGAATAGCTAAGAAAGAGACTTTTTCAGAAAAGTCATTTTTTAATTCATAAAGATGGACGGATTTGATGAGGTGGAAAGTGGTTTTTCTCTCTCTCTATGTGTAGAAGAGAGAGAAGATCCTAGATCAGCCTAAAAAAAAAGCCTACTTTGGCCTACCAAAAAGTGCTCTATTAAATGCACTTTGTCCCCTTAACAAATTGTAAGATTAAGCTTAATCCCTAACAATTAGAAATCCTTACAAGGCCCATGCAAGGTTCACTTTTTTTCCTAATGTTCAGATGAGCTCGGAGGAGACATGGACCGCCTTTTTTAGATGCCGATCAATACTACATGGACTACCCGATGGCACCCTTTACATGGACGAGGACCTCGCAAGGATGAAGGTAGCACACGGATGCACTTGCATGCCATAGATACTCCAGGTGCGTAGAGAGGGGATGAAGGGCTTTTACTGTGATGGTAAGGTCTTCATAGATGGATGCCTATCAAATATAGCCACGTGGCCTATGAAACATCACTAGACCAAGAGGCACCACTCAAGTGTACACTGGAATTGCAACGGAGCACTCTGGATGTGACCAGAGAGATTCGAGGAGATCTTGGAGTCACATGACTTTGCTTACATCATAGAGACCCACGAGAGCCGAGAGAGAGGCCTCCATTGCATTGTAGGTTTCCCTTCGGAATCTGTATTCATGACATTTACGATACAAAGTACAACACGAGGGTCAGGGGGTGTTTCCATCATATTTAGACAGAAGATATAGAGTCGAATCTATAGGAAGAGATGAGGAGGCATGATACATGTGGGTCCGCATTGAGATAACACCAGGGAGCTTGATTTACATTCCCATATGCTACTTCCCACTAGGCAAATCCCGATATGCAGGACAAGACCTTCGGGGACCAATCCAAGGCAGAGACTCATCATACACGACACTTTCAGATGAGATACTATTGGAAAGAATGGATGGACACTTCAAGTGATGAGTAGGTACTGCCAAACCCTGCTTAGTACCAGCCCTTTGTAGCTTCAAAGATGATATGTGGGCCCTCCTAGCTTTCCAATGACACCATAAAAGTGCCTATGTACTTTGGAAGTGATGTATGAAAAGATTGAATCAAAACAGACTACTTCCAAATAGAAGACTCAATGAAAAACTTCTATTTTTTATCATACACCTGCTGCTTGTAATGCTCAGTGCTACCAGTACAGTAGGAATTGGAAAAATTTCTTTTAGAGATATCTAATTAGCTTAGTAATCTAATGATTCCAAGTGGAATCACTTGAAATGATACACTATACACAGAGCAATCCCTTTGGCAAATAAATCATTACCCTTGATTTTTTAGGACCTCTGCAGAGTTTGACCAGTGAGTGCTTCGACATGCTTTTGTTCAAATTGGTTGAATCTATTTGCTTCAAACTTTGTCAGCACGTAGATAACTTCAAGTTGATTCCAGCAAGCTATAGATTATTGAAATTGGTTGAGAAGTCACTGAGATATGATCAGCACAAGTTGATAGTTAAGAATGGCTATAACAAAGAGATCATAGATGAACAATGTAGATGTATTGTATTGATGAACAATGTTGTACAAGGTCATAGGCTTGATGCTCATAGCTTGATGATAGAGATTAATGAAGGCTACAGTGTAGACCTTACACACATACAAAATGGCAATGGAGAGCTCAGATGATGAAGCTACGGACCGCAAATTTTCAAGTGACTTTATATAAGTCTTGTATTCAAATTTGAATTTGAAAGAATTCAACTTTTGGCTTTCTCTAAAAAGTGATCTTTCATTCTAGGAGATATTCCCTCAATGAAGTAGTTACTTTTCTAACTAACAAGTCCATGACTTTTGGTGGTTGATTACAAATATTCTCAAGTAAAAAAGGGAAATGACTTTTATAAAGGTAAAAGGATAAATTTCCACTAGCAATGGTTTCCATGGAGCTTCATGTCTTTATGAACCGCAAGCCAAATGTGTGAGCTTGGACTTTGCACCAACAGCTCCCCCTCAAGCCATACATTTTGGCTTGGTCTTTAGCTTCAATCTTCATGAATGTCCTGTAATCCAAAAGCAAGGTTATGATTTTTCACACGTCAGCACAGGAGAGGAGATGTAGTTCTTTCAAAGAAACAACAGGACCAATTGAGGTAGTCAAATCATATGTCTATCTCAGAGTGACATTCACGGCAGCCTCTAGGGTTTGTCTATGTCTGAAGTAGCCAGAGATCGCATCACATGTGGATACGGAGCACTAGCCTAGATGGAGAGACAATGCCACCAAGAACATTTTGTGGAGCCCTGCACAAAGGGGTGTCTTTTCGATACTCTGGCTACACCAAGGCTCATGTATGGAGTAGCCATATGGGGACAGGGATTAGCAACATCAGCATGGACAGCATTGGAGAGGCCATGGATTCTCATGATTGCTAGATCATCCGCAGCAAGCCTTTAGTACCACATGATATCATCAAAGCAGAGCTCGCTACCCCACCGATGCTAGTAGAGGCATTGTTCCATATGGTATGCCTATGCAGAGCATGGAGACAAAGCGCATCACTCATCAAGCTCTTCAAGCGTCACAGGACATAGCACTAGGAGGAGACACCTCCTCATGGTACTCACAGACATGAGACTTGCTGGCCTATCATGGATTCGACATAGACAAACTGCCACCATTGCAATACGACTTCTAGGCCCCCACCTATTTTCTCTCCCACAAGGAGAGGAACAGAGTCATTCGCCAGGAGATATGGCATACATATATAAAAAGGACATGGATTAGTTTTAGGGATATACTACCACCAAAAATGCTCCACTACCGAGAGCATTTTCTCCAAATCTCAGACCAGGGCCTCATTGAGACTCCGTGATACATGCAGACATACTTACCACACCACCTCCAAGTCGTCATTGGGTAGCTTCTAGTTTCATTACCTTAGCCCAAGATCAAAAGGATTCGGACAAGGGGAGTACCTAGAGAGTTAGAGGTGGTGGCCAGTATGCCATATAGAGATAGAGAGTGAGGAGCACTTTGTTACCAACTATCGAGCATACTCAGATCTACAAGCACAATTCCATATAGAGGAGTCACCACAGTTGTGCATAACCATTGGAGACCTGTGGAGGTTGCGATGATTCCTTACTGCAGTGTATGAGAGATGAGAGCAGTTGTGAGAGCCCATGCATGACACACGAATGAGTACATAGCGGACCATTACTCAATTCTTTCAGCGAGATGGGCTACATCAGACGAGCCCACCTTCCAGAGGCATAGGGCTAACGCTCCAACAAGCAGTGGCACAGAGTGCGACATCGACCACATAGAGCTGGATATAGATGACACATGTGCACCACAACCACCTTGGTAGCCTTCCTTCAGAAGGCACTCTAACACTGCCAATGTACCACATACTCCACCCCTTACATGAAGTTAGGATATACACATTCACTCCCATCATCAGGCCCCCATGTATTAGGTGGCCAATATCTGCAGAGTCAAGCAAAAATAGATATATTAAAAAAATAATGATCTTTAAATACGATCAATATCATATAAGCAATTATAATTGAATTACAAATTTCAATCATCTTCATTAGAGAAGTAGCTCAAATATTCGAATAATTCATTTTCTTTCCCTTGGCTTTGTTTTACCTTTGATATCACCGCTGATGGAATTTTGATTTTATTTGGTTTGCGCCCACCTTCAAACTTAAGTTCAAGCATATTTTGTTCAAATTTCAAAATAGATTTAAATTACAAATAGTATCCTTTTTGCTGCAAAAGTTAGAGGCTCAAAAAGTATCCTCATATCATGTAAATAAAGAGATTGAGACTTGATATGATTCAAAGGCTCGAACTTAAGTTCGAGCCTCTTATTATGTGAATACTCAAACTTGATATGATTCAAAGGATCGAACTTAAGTTCGAGTCAGATATCGCTTGCAAGAGTTAAAAGCTCGAACTTAAGATCGAGCATCTTTTGTTCATCTTTTAGATTCTAGTGCTTAAGTTCCAGCATCTTTTGGAAAAGCTAAAGGAGTTTGAGCTTCATATCATGTAGCCCAATAGAATCAACTTGTCAGAGGCTTAACTCTTGTAGATACAAGAAGATTTGAGTTAAAATCACTAGTCTTTTTGCTGGAGAACCTGAGAGGCTCGAACTTAAGTTCCAACCTCATATCATGTGAACAACAATCCCAAAATTGATATTATTCAGAGGTGCGAACTTGAGATCAAGCCTCTTAGTTCTTTTGGATGCAAGAGAGTAACTTTGACACTTGATATAAAGAGACTAAGACTTGATATGATTCAAAGGCTCGAATTTAAGTACGAACCTCATATCATGTGAATACTCTGATATGATTCAAAGGCTCCAACTTAAGTAGAGCTAGATATTGCTTGCAAGAGTTAAAAGGCTCAAATTTAAGATCGAGCATCTTTTTATTTATTTTTCAGATGCTCGAACTCAAGTTCCAGTATCTTTTGGAAAATCTGAAAGAGTTTGAGCTTCATATCATGTACCCCAACACTCAATTTGATATGATTTAGAGGTTCAAAGTTAAGTTCGAGCATTTTTGTTCAAATTTCAAAATAGATTTGAGTTAAAAATATTCTTTTCGTTGGAAAGCTAAGAGTCTCAAACTTAAGTTTGAGCTTGATATCATGTAACTTAACAGACAAAGACTTGACATGATTCAAAAGTTCGAACTTAAGTTCGGTCTTCATATTAAGTGACACAAGAAACTCAAAATTCAGAGGGTTCAACTTAACTTTGAACCTCATATTAAAACAAAATAAAAATTTAGATGCTCAAACTTAAGTTTGAACCTCACATCATATTGATAGGCTCGAACTTAAGTTCGAGCATATTTTCTTCAAAATTTCAAAATAGATTTGAATTGAAAATAGTATCCTTTTTGCTACAAAAGTTAGAGGATCGAACTAAAGTTCAAGCCTCATACCATGTAAAAAGAGACTTGGACTTGATATGATTCAAAGGCTCGAACTTAATTTTGAGCCTCATATCATGTGAATACTCAAGCTTGATATCATTCAAAGGATCGAACTTAAGTTTGAGCTGGATATCAGTTGCAAGTGTTAAAAGGCTTGAACTTAAGATCAAAGATCTTTTGTCCATCTTTTGTCCATCTTGATATGATTCAGAGGCTTAGCTCTTGTAGATGCAAGAAGATTTGAGTTAAAAACACCAGTCTTTTAGCTGAAGAACCTAAGAGGCTCGAACTTAAGTTCGAGCCTCATATCATGTGGCCAACAATTCCAAACTTGATATGATTCAGAGGCTTGAACTTAAGTTCAAGCCTCTTAGTTCTTTTGGATTCAAGAGAGTAACTTTGAAACTTGATATAAACAGACTGAGACTTGATATGATTCAAAGGTTCGAACTTAAGTTCAAGCCTCATATCATGTGAATACTCAAACTTGATATGATTCAAAGGATCCAACTTAAGTCGAGTTGGATATCGCTTGCAAGAGTTACAAGGCTCAAACTTAAAATTGAGCATCTTTTATTTATCTTTCAGAGGCTCGAACTTAAGTTCCAACATCTTTTTGAAAATCTTAAAGAGTTTGAGCTTCGTATCATGTACCCCAACAGAGCCAATTTAATATGGTTCAGAGGTTCCAACTTAAGTTCGAGCATCTTTTATTCAAATTTAAAAATAGATTTAAGTTAAAAATATTCTTTTTGTTGGAAAGGTGAGAGGCTCAAACTTAAGTTCGAGCCTCAAAACATGTAACTCAACGGACTGAAACTTGATATGATTCAAAAGTTAAAAATTAAGTTCGAGCTTCATATTAAGCGACACAAGAAACTCAAAATTCAGAGGATTGAACTTAAGTTTGAGCCTCATATTAAAACAAAATAAAAATTTAGAGGCACAAACTTAAGTTTGAACCTCACATCATATTGACAGGCTCAAACTTAAGTTCGAGCATATTTTCTTCGAATTTCAATATAGATTTGAATTAAAAATAGTATCCTTTTCACTGGAAAAGTTAGAGATCAAACTTAAGCTCAAGCCTCATATCCTGTAAAAAGAGACTGGGACTTGATATGATTCAAAGGCTTGAACTTAAGTTTGAGCCTCATATCATGTGAATACTCAAACTTGATATCATTCAAAGGCTCGAACTTAAGTTTGGGTTGGATATCGGTTGCAAGTGTTAAAAGGCTTGAACTTAAGATCGAACATCTTTTGTCCATCTTGATATGATTCAAAGGCTTAGGTTTTGTAGATGCAAGAAGGTTTGAGTTAAAAATACCAGTCTTTTTGTTGAAGAACCTGAGAGCCTCGAACTTAAGTTTGAGCCTCATATCATGTGACCAACAATCACAAACTTGATATTATTCTGTTGGTGCAGGGCAATCAACAATTGAAGTTTTAATGAAGGTTTGGAAGTCAAGGACTGAAGAAAAGTTCAAGTTATGAAGCATGGAGGAAGTGCATATTCAAAAGATGAAGATGTGTACACATATGTACATTAATTTAGAGATAGCTCATATATATCTTTTGTACGGTCATAAGCTTGTACATATGTGGCTATATATATAAGTAAAAAGTCGGGGAAAATATGAGAGAGCATGTGAATAGAGAAATTGGTAGTTGTATGAGTCATTAGACATCTCAGAAGTGAGTAGAATCTCTCTCATCACTTAGTTCTAAAATTTCTTCAGGAATGAAAGAAAATTGTGCCCGATGTTTGTGTGCAGTCTCCTTCTGTGCTTGATAATTTTAAGAATCCTTTTGCAGATGTCTAAGTCCATAGTTAATGAGTCTATGGTTAAAGTTTGAGAGTCTAATTGTAAAAGGCTGTGAGAATTATGAGTAGGAACATTCATATGTGAAGAAGTGTTCGCTATTTCCTGAAATAGGCACAATCTCAATGGTCAATTATTTGATCACTTCTCAGTGCACAAGTTAAAGTTTTGCATGCATAAGGAGTCAAAATGTTAAGTTAGAAGGTAAGCCATCTATGGCTAAAAGCATTTGTATAAACAGGTTCTAGATTGAGAGAACCAAGTGTTAGAAGTTACAGGTGTCTGAATCGACTTTTTCAGAAGAGCAGTTTTAGACATAGGTAACTTGTTGAGATCATTTCTCAAGATCTACTGAAACTTTTGGAGTGATTCAACTTAGAGAATGTGTGCAAACTGTATTCGACAACTTGTGCAAAGTTTCATAAAAACTTTTACACAATTGGTAAGTTAATGAGAGAGTTATGTGCAGCAAACTTTCTGTGTAGTCATATTCTTCATAGTTTGATCAAAAGTTTTGACAATTGATCATTGATCCTTTAAATTGGTGAGTGGTTTGAGTTTCTCTTGATATAGAGGTGCTCTTACTTCAAGAGTAGATTATTCTTTTGGAGATTAACACTCTCCATCAGTGGTATCAGAGCAAGAAGTATCAGAATTGAAGGAAGGAGGATCCCGATTGCTGTAGCTGCAAAGAATTCAACATCTGAAGGTTCAAAAGGTGAAATCTTGATGGAAAAGCTTGAGAAGGAGTTCATAAGACATTAAGGAAGACAAAAGGAATATTATTCAAAGTAAAGGTATATCTATTACTCATAAAGTTTAAAGAATTCAATATACAAGTGAAGAAAGGAAGGGAGATTCTCTTCAAATAGAGAAGTTGGATAGAGAGAACTATCCAGCATGGTCAATGAGGATGGAAGCTCATCTCATGAGCAAAGACTTGTTAGCATATATTACAGGTGAAGAAGAAAAGCCTCAGTTTAGAGATCCTAGTGTTCCAACTAGGGAGGAATTATCAGTTTTGAAGAATTGAATTAAGAAACATGCTCAAGCTAGGAGCATTATCTATATGGTAGTCAATGACTAATTGCTACCTCATATTAGAGGTCTTGAAAGTGCAAGTGATATATGGAATGCTTTGGAGGAGCATTTCCAAAACACCACAAAGTCTAGGAAGGCATCCTTGTGGGCAGGATTTACCACATTCAAGAAGAAGGCCTCTCAATCCATCTCAGATTATGTAACTAGAATGAAGGACATTGCAGATGCATTAGGAGCAGTTAATGAAGACATTGAGGAGGATAAATTGGTAAGGCAAATCCTCACAAGTTTGAGAGGTGATGACAAATGAAAGCCATTCATTTTGTCTACTGAATTATCACTTGATCATTTTAGTCCTGAATTAAATCAATTGCTAGGACATATGGTAACCTTTGAGCAGGATGTCAAAGGTGAAGGTGACAAGAGTACATGTCATGGAATGTATTCAAAGGATAAGAAGAAGAATATCAAAGGAAAGCAACAAGCAAATGAGGATGAAGGTACAACTAGCCAAGCTAACTTCCTAAGAGGAAGAGGAGGTGGCAAAGGTAGAGGAAGAGGCATGAGTAATAAAGATGGAGTCAAGGCTTGCTGGATTTGTGGTAAGACAAATCACTTAGCTAATGATTGTTGGCATAATACTTAAAATAATGGTGGATATAATCAGAATTTTAATTCAAGAAGAAGAGGTGGCAGAAATCAACGAGGTAATTTCAGAGGTAGAAGTAGTAGGGGTTACTTTGGAAGAAATACAGGTAGAGGATTCCAAAGTCAACAATACAACAATACCTACTACAATTATTCTTCAGAACAGAAGGAGGATTCAACATTGATAATGAATGCAACTTGTGAAAGGCAAAGTGAAGACCAAAGAGTCTTCTACCTTGACTTAGGGCATAGCAATCACCTGAGTGATAACATAGCATTGATGACTGACTTGGAAAATAAGATAACTAATCATGTAGTTCAAACAGGTGATGATACAAAGCACAATGTGAAATCCATTGGATCAGTGAAGGCCAAGGATGGTAGTACCCTCTTGAGTAAGGTCTTGTATGTTCCTACAATTCCTAAGAATCTAATAAGTGTAGGACAAATTGTTGAAAAAGGTTATGAAGTTAGATTCACTAATGAAGGAGTGTTTGTGGAAGACCCTAGCAATGGGTATAAACAAACTGTTTTAGGGAAGAAAGAAGGAAGATTGTTCACATTGAAGATCCAAGGTAATGTTGGTCATGTTGGGAAAGATGGATGGATCCTCCAGAAGATGCTACTAATCCTACTTTGCACCAGCCCTCACTGACTCCAGATATGATTAGTAGACACCCTTAGCTTCCAAATGATACCAAGAGATCATATATGTACTTTGCAAATGATGTGTGTAGTGATCAAATCAAAACAGACTACTTGACACTTCACAAATCCAAGAAAACTTGCTATTTTGGTATTGACACCTGCTCAGAGTTATGCTCAGTATGACCAGTACAATTAAAATTGGCAAACTTCCTTCTAGAAGTATTCTATTAGCTTAGTAAGCTACCATTTGCAAGTGAAATGAGATAAAATGATAAACTATACTCAGAGAAATCACTTTAGCAAAATTATGGACACCCCTGACTTTTTAGGAAGTATGCAGACAAATACCAGTGAGCACTTCGACCGCAATTTCTCCAAATTGGCTGAACCACGTTGCTTCAAACTTTGTATGCTTGTAGTATGCTTTGAGCTGGATCTACTAAGCTTTGAATCACTTGATTTGGTGGAGTAGACACTGAGATATGACTTGTTGAAGTTGACAGACTTGGAGTAGTAACTCAGAGAATCACAGAGATGATGAATGTAAAGACTTGTATTAATTCACAATGATGTACAACCTCATTGGCATCATAAGTGTAGCCTAATGAGTTTGAGTGTTGTGGGCTATGGTGTAGCACTCACACACACTCAATGATAGTGTAATGAATCTCGGATGTACTCTCTCACAGCCCGCGAGTTTTCTTCTCACTTTTATATGAGTTGGAAGTTGATTTGAATTTCAAATTCAAATCTAAGGCTCCCTATAATCACTCCTCTAAAAGTAGGGAGATATTCTCTCAACTTATACCAACTAATTCCACGAATCTATTAGGTAAGTGATTACATAAGAATGCCAAGTCATTTAGACTTTTACAAGATGTAGAAAAGTAATAACCCATAAGCTAGTGTTCCTATGCTACTTGCTTCATGTGAAAATCTTCTTCAAGGATTCCAAGCCAAATGTGTAGGCTTGATTTGCACCAACAGCTCCCCCTCAAGCCAAACACTTTGGCTTAAGTGTTCATCTTCAATCTTCAATTACATCCTGCAATCCAATCATGGATTTGAATCTGCATAATTTGTTTCCATCCAAAGCTTTAGTGAGTAAATCTGCACATTGCATATTAGTGGACACATATGTCAACTGAATGTCCTTGCTAAGCAACTTCTCTCTCACATAGTGGTAATGAACCTCTATGTGTTTTGTCCTAGCATGATATATTGGATTAGCTGCAAGGTGAAGAGAGCTTGTGTTGTCTCCAAAGATAATTGGGGGCCTAGTGTATAGGCCTAACTCTGTATACAAAAGCTTTAACCAAATAGCTTCTTGAGTGGCATTAGCTAGCCCTCTATATTCTGCTTCAGTGGATGACAATGCCACTGTTGGTTGTTTCTTAGCTGACCAAGAAATAGGTTTATCACCTGCAAAAGATAAGTATCCTGATGTGCTCCTCCTATCATCCTTGCATCGTGCCCAATCTGCATCTGAATACACTTTAATGTCAATGTCTGATATATAAGGAAAGTACAAACCATGGTTTTGAGTTCCCTTTAGATACTTCAAGATCTTCTTTGCAGCCTCAAGGTGAGGTACTCTTGGTTTATGCATGAATTGACTTAGCACACTAACTCCATATGCTATGTCAATTCTAGTCAAGGTAGCATAATTCAAACTACCTACCATACTTTGATATCCTGTAATGTCTTGGACTTCTTCTCCATCGTGAGCACTTGGCTTTAGGTTGACTTCCATTGGAGTACTAGAGACTTTAGCATCCTGCAAGCCAAATTTCTTTAACATGTCCTGCACATACTTCTTCTGAGTGATATATATACCTGAATTAGTATAAACCAATTCAAGTCCTAGAAAGTATTTCAATAATCCAAGATCATTGATCTTGAACTCCTTCATCATCTGATTTTTGATGCTTCTGATTTCTTGGACATCATTACCTGTAATGATGATGTCATCAACATAAACACAGAGATAGATTACCTCTGAATTGCTCCTTTTGATAAACAATGAAGTATCTGTCTTGCTCATAGTAAACCCTTGGTCTTGGAGGTATGTTGTCAGCCTGTAGTTCCATGCTCTAGGTGCCTGCTTCAATCCATATAAAGACTTCTTCAATTTACAAACATAATTTACCTTCTTGGGATCTTCATAGCCAGCTGGTTGTGACATGTAGACTTCTTTAGATATCCATACATTCAAGAAAGCATTCTTGACATCTAATTGGTACATGTTCCAATTCTTGGATGCAGCTACACTCACTAATACTCTGATTGTTGGCATCTTAGCCACAGGAGAAAATGTCTCCTCATAATCAATGCCTTGGGTTTGTGCAAAACCCTTGGCTACCAACCTAGCTTTGTACCTGTTGATTGTACCATCAGAGTTCCTCTTTAGTTTGTAGATCCATCTGGATCCTATCACCTTCATAGAGTCCTTCTTGGGTACCAAGTCCCATGTGTCACTGTCCTTGAGAGCTTCTATTTCTTCATCCATAGCTCCTTTCCATTCTGGTTTGGTGATTGCCTCTTCATATGAACCTGGTTCTTCACTTAACAAGTCCTTTGCAAGATAAATTGAATGCTTAGTTACAAGAGATGTATCATACCCATATCTGATAGGCTTCTTACTTTCTCTCTGAGATCTCCTCATTGCTTGAGTTGAAGATTCTGGTATATCCTCAAGCTTCTTCATCTTGAACTTGCCTTTGGACTTCCATGCCTTGAATTCTTCAAGATTGATTGTGTCATCATCTTCTGAACTTGAGTCTTCCTTCTAGATTGGTTCCTCCTTTGAGAGTTTTGAAAACTCTTCTTCCAAATCATAGGGTAGACTAACCTTCCTGCAATCATTCTCATACCATGAGTCATTCTCATCAAAGATGACATCTCTGCTTACCTTGAACCCTTTATTGGTTGGGTTGTAGAATCTGTACCCTTTTTGGTTCAAGTCATAACCAATGAAGATACATTTTTCTGCTTTAGGGTCTAGCTTTCCCCTTACCTGTGAGGGAATATGCACATATGCTACACAACCAAAAATTTTGCAATGATCCAATGATGGTCTCTTACCATGCCAAGCTTCATAAGGTGTCATTCCATCAAGTGACTTTGATGGCAACCTGTTTATGAGATAGGTGGCAGTAGATACACTCTCTGCCCAAAGATAATTTGGCAACTTCTTTTCATTAAGCATAGACCTAGCTGTTTCAACAATAAGCCTATTCCTTCTTTCAGCTACCCCATTTTGTTCAGGTGAGTACCTTGTGGTTATCTCCCTTTTGATGCCTCTTTCCTGCAAGAAGTCCTCAAACTCATTGGAGAAGTATTCACCTCCTCCATCTGACCTTAGCTTCTTCAAGTTCCTTCCTGTTTGATTTTCAACTAGTGCAAGATATCTTTTGAAACAATTAAACACTTCATCCTTGTGCTTCATAAAGTATAACACAGTCCATCTGCTATAATCATCAATGAAAGACACATAGTACCTTGATCCTGAAATGGAGGGATCCTTGGTAGGTCCCCAAACATCTGTGTGTACCAAGTCTAGGTAGTCTTCATGCATAAATCCTTTCCTTGTATAAGGTAACCTGTGAGACTTACCAAATTGACAAGCACTACACTTGTAAATCATGTGTTGCTTGGATACATTAGGTATCCCAAGCACACATTGATCTCTGCTCATTTGCTTCAAGGTCCTTTCACCTATGTGCCCTAGTCTCTTGTGCCACATTTCAAGTTCTGAAAGTGTCTGATCCTTGTAGCTATACAAAGCAATATTCTTTGTGTCTTCTGTGGCTAGTTCTCAAAGTCCATCAATACTTTGCTTATTTGAGCACTTGAGTCATGTAATACCTCCATCCAAGTGTCTACCACGAATTTAGATGTATTAGGAAGGTTTTAGATTAGTTTCCCATGCTATAAAAAGAGGAGAAAAGTCGTGATCTTGTGGGATGTCCAAGAGAGTATCTCTATGCTACTCTAGTTTTTGTATGCAGAGCTTGCAGAGCTTGTATCTCCCTCATTATATATCCAAATTACATGTTTGATAGCTTATTTGAAAGCTCTTATTGTCTACTTTCATAGTACCAATTTTCATAATCATTGGATTTGTGAGCTGAGAGCAACACTCTCTGCAAGTAGTGTGTGTTCTCTGTTTTTTATCCCTGCTGAAGGTCTCCATTAAACATCCAACTTGCAGAGGTCATATCTCCTTGTGTATGTATTCAACTCATGTGTTCTTTGGCTTGTTAGAAAGCTCTCCAAGTCTATTTGTATTCTAGAAAGTTTCAGATTCATTGGAGTTGTGAGTTAAGAGCAGTAGTCTCTGCACGTGATGTATGTCCTCAGGTTCATCTCTGTTTCAAGGTCTCCATTAAAGCTACATATTGCAGAGGTCATAGCTCATTGAGTATTTATCCAAATTGAGTGTTCTTTGGCTCATTGGAAAGCTCTTGGTCTCTAGTATATGTGGTTAAAACAGTTTTAAAAACTTTTGAGTGAGTAGAGAGTAGTAAGCTCTGCAAGCATGACTGGTTTTCTATGATGAAGTTTGTGAGAAGATCAACTTGTTCCTAGGGGGTTCCACCTACTTCCTGCTATACTTTGGAGGTCAATAAACTCCAACATTGGTATCAGAGCAAGTACTTGGAGGCTTGGAGAAGGTTATCATACCTTGACGAAGAATTTGAAGCTATCAAAGAAGCAGTTCATCATCAACACTACACAAAGGTAGAAGAAGATTGCAAGGAGGCATCTGAAGCAACATCCAAGCAAAGAAAGGTGCACATACCTCATTTACAAGGTAAATATTATATTTCTTCTCATCACACACATTGGAAAGGAGGCTTAAAGGAGGAAGCTTAGTATTTGTATTATGGGAGACCAACATGCACAAATAGAGAAGCTTGATAAGACCAATTATCAGGCATGGAAGTTTAGAATCACAGCATACTTGCAAGGTAGAGGCTTGTATGGTTTGATTGACGGCACAGATATCAAACCCACATTACCAGAGGACCCAAATCAGCAACAATTGAGGGAGTTTAGACTTTGGAATGAGAGAGACAAAAGGGTTATATTCATTTTATCACAAAATATTCAAGATTCAATGGTAGGACACATACAAGATCTAGACACAAGTAGAGATGTTTGGCTTGCATTGGAAAGGTTGTATGCTACAGGTACAAGAGCAAGGAAGATTCAACTCAAAAATGAGTTGAATAACATAAAGAAAGATACAAGGACATCGGTCAATGATTACATATTGAAAGTTAAAGAGATTGCAGATCAACTAGGATCAATTCAAGCTCATGTGGAGGACGACGACTTGGTTGCACATACTCTCAACGGACTCAAAGATGATGAGAGATGGAAACCCTTCATTACTTCAGTTTATGTCAGAGGAGAATTACCAGATTTTGATCAACTTATTGCCCTCATGGTCACGGAGGAGATGAATCTAAATGGTTCTACTTCAAATCAAAAAGGATCTCAAGGACAAGCTCTTTATGTAGGATCATCAAGAGGTGGAAACAGAGGTGGAAGAGGTTCAAATAGAGGTCGAGGAAGAAGGATCGATGATCAAAGGACTTCAAGTGGCTTATTCAACACAAGAGGAAGAGGAAGATCAAGCGCTAGAGGTACGAGAGGCTACTACAACTACAACCAAAGACAAAGGAGTGAAGATAATAAGAACAATTGCTATATATGTGGAAGGTATGGACACTATGCCAAAGATTGTTATCAAAATGAAAATAATCAAGGTGGTAATCAAAGAGGAGGCTATTCAAGAAGAGGTAAACAACAAGGAAATTATGCAGTTGAAGGTAAAAGTGATGATTATGATTCTCTTCTTATGATGAATGTAGAAACTAAGATGAATTCCAATAGTGATGTATGGTATGTAGATAGTGGTTGTTCTAATCACATGTCTCATGATGCTTCATGGTTTTCTAATATGCATAATCCGTCATGTAAAGGTCATGTTGAAACAGGAGATGATACAACACATAAGATTATGCAGGTTGGAGATGTTGTTATGCAGGATAAGAGCAAGAAAAATTGCTTGAAGGATGTACTTTATGTGCCAACGATCACTAAGAATTTGATGTCGGTTGGTCAAATGGTAGAAAAAGGTCTACAAGTGAGATTTAATCATGCAGGTTGCTTCATTGAGGATCCAAAGCAAAGGAGGTTAATTGCTAGAGGTCAAAAACAAGGTAGATTATTTACATTCAAGGTAAACCCAAATCATACAAACTATTTCTCTTATGGTATGCATCGAATAGCAGAGCTTGATCTATGGCACAAAAGGATTGGACACATGAATGTACACTAGTTAAAGGAGCTATCAAAGAAGAGGATTGTTGAAGGATTACCTGATCTTACTAAGCAACATACGGTGCATCTTTGTGAAGCATGTCAAATGGGTAAGCAGAGTAGACAACCTTTCAAGCATTCAAGCTATGTAAGTGATGGTTTGCTAGATCTCATACACACAGATGTGTGGGGACCTACTAAAGAGGCATCCTTGGTTGGTAATAAGTACTATGTATCATTCATTGACGATCATAGTAGAATGACATTTGTGTATTTTATTAAACATAAGAATGAGGTCTTTGATTGTTTCAAGAAGTTCAAATCATATGTCGAAAAGCAAACAGGAAGGTATATTAAGAAGCTAAGATCCGATGGAGGAGGAGAGTATTTCTCTCAAGCTTTTACTGATTTTTTGTATGATGAAGGTATCAAAAGAGAAGTTACATGCAGGTATACTCCACAACAAAATGGAGTCGCAGAAAGAAGAAACAGAATCATAGCAGAAGCATCTAGAAGCATGCTTAATGATATGTGTTTGCCTAATTATTTTTGGGCTGAAGCTGTTAGCACAAGTGTTTACATTATGAATAGAGTTCCGACTGCTGGAGTTCATCATTTGACACCATATGAGGTATGGCATGGAAGGAAACCAAGTGTAAGTCATTTGAAAGTATTTGGTTGTGTATGTTATGTACATGTACCTAGTGAGGTGAGATCTAAACTTGATGCGAAATCAGAAAAATGTATATTTATTGGTTATGCAGATACTCAAAGAGGATATAGATGCTATAATCCTCATACCAATAAGGTTGTTGTGTCAAGAGATGTAAACTTTGATGAATTACTTTCATGGTATGCAGATAAGAATTGTTTGCAGGTCATGGATGAAAATGAAGAAGGTGTGGTTGAAGGAGATGAATGCATAGTTCAGCCATCAGGAAGTTTAAATGATGAAAGGAGTGGTTTAGATGAAGAAAGAGGATCACCTTTCAATGGAAGATTAAGGCAAGAGTCACCTCCAAGTGTTAAAAGTAAAGGTAAACTCAAACTTGTTGAAGTTAATGATGAAGGAGAGGAAATTAGTGATGTATGTGAGTATGGAGAATCATCAAAGGTTCCTAATAAGAAAGGAAGAGCATCTACATTGGAGGTAAGAAGAACTTCAAGAGTAAGTAAGCAACCTCAAAGGTATACTTATGAATCTTTCATGAATACTCATTATGCTTTTATGACAAAAGTTGAGCAGGAAAATGAACCCACATGTTATGATGAGGCCAAAGGAGATGAAAAGTGGGAGAAAGCAATGAGAGAAGAAATGGAAGCACTACAGGATAACAAGACTTGGTATTTAGTTCCAAGTACACCAAAGCAAAAGGTAATTGGTTGCAAGTGGGTTTTTAAGATTAAAAGAAATAGTGATGGTAGTGTGTCTAGATATAAGGCTAGACTTGTAGCAAAAGGATATAATCAAACTCAAGGTGTGGACTATGAGGAAACATTTAGTCCAGTAGCAAATATGGCAACAGTAAGAACTTTGTTGGCTTTAGCTGCAAGTAAAAGGTGGAATATATATCAACTTGATATAAAAAATGCCTTTCTTAATGGTGAGTTAAATGAAGAAGTGTATATGTCACAGGCAGATGGTTATGTGGATGCAAAATGTCCTAATCATGTATGCAGGTTAAAGAAGGCATTGTATGGTCTTAAGCAGGCACCAAGGGCATGGAATGCAAGGTTGGTAAAGTATCTTATGCTGCAAGGATACACAGCGAGTCATGCTGATCCTTCACTTTATGTAAAACATGTAGATGGCATGTGTGTCTATGTATGCATTTATGTGGATGACTTGTTGATTACAGGGAATGATGCAAAAGCAATTGATGAGATAAAAGGTAATTTGGGAAAGGAATTTAAAATTTCAGATCTTGGTTTGCTCAGATACTTTCTTGGGATTGAAATTGTGTATAGCGATGAAGGTATGTGGTTGATACAAAGAAAGTATATATGTGATATGCTGAAAAGGTTTGGTATGCAGGAATGTAAATTTGTTTCTACTCCAATGGAATGTAATGTAAAGCTGAGTGCAAAGGAAGGTGATGAGTTGCATGATATGAATGTATATAGATCCATGGTAGGATCTTTGATTTATGCAACAAAAACTAGACCTGATATATGTTATGCAGTGGGAGTATTGTCACAGTTTATGCATGAACCTAGAGTACCTCATATGCATGCAGCGAAAAGAGTGCTTAGGTATTTGAAAGGTACCATGAACGAAGGATTATTTTATAGTCATGATGTTGATCTAACTCTTAAAGTCTTTAGTGATGCAGATTGGGCTGGAAGCAAAGATGACAGAAGATCCACAAGTGGATATGTGGTAATAGCAGGAAACAAGACATTAACATGGAGTTCAAAGAAACAGCCTACAGTTGCTTTATCTTCTACAGAGGCTGAGTATAGAGGTTTAGCATTGGCTACTACTGAGGTTATGTGGTTTAAAAAGTTGTTTCATGACTTGAATGTGCAGGTTGATGTACCACTGATATATGGGGATAACTTGAGCAGCATTCATATGACCTCAAATCCTATTTTTCATGCTAGAACAAAGCATATAGAGGTTCACTATCATTATGTTCGAGAGAAGGCCATGAACAATGAAGTGCAGGTTTCTTTTGTTGGAACAAAGGATCAAGTTGCAGATATCTTCACCAAATCCTTGGATGGACCAAAGCTTCAAAGATTCAACTATATTCTTGGCATGAAGGAAATACCCTTTGAAACTTGAGGGGGAGAATGTTGCGAACATTTGTTTTATGTAGGGTACAAGTTTCAAATTATGTAAATACCTTTGGGAAGTCTTCAAATACTTCAAGAAGGCTCATATTATTCATAAAATGTAGCAAAAATACCACGTGAGTTCTAGAATATGGTGAGTCAAATTAGTGAGTCACAAGGGAGCTTCAGTGGTGTCCTAGTGGAAGGTCGATGTGGCTAGTTCTCAAAGTCCATCAATACTTTGCTTATTTGAGCACTTGAGTCATGTAATACCTCCATCCAAGTGTCTACCACGAATTTAGATGTATTAGGAAGGTTTTAGATTAGTTTCCCATGCTATAAAAAGAGGAGAAAAGTCGTGATCTTGTGGGATGTCCAAGAGAGTATCTCTATGCTACTCTAGTTTTTGTATGCAGAGCTTGCAGAGCTTGTATCTCCCTCATTATATATCCAAATTACATGTTTGATAGAATATTTGAAAGCTCTTCTTGTCTACTTTCATAGTACCAATTTTCATAATCATTGGATTTGTGAGCTGAGAGCAACACTCTCTGCAAGTAGTGTGTGTTCTCTGTTTTTTATCCCTGCTGAAGGTCTCCATTAAACATCCAACTTGCAGAGGTCATATCTCCTTGTGTATGTATTCAAATCATGTGTTCTTTGGCTTGTTAGAAAGCTCTCCAAGTCTATTTGTATTCTGGAAAGTTTCAGATTCATTGGAGTTGTGAGTTAAGAGCAGTAGTCTCTGCAAGTGATGTATGTCCTCAGGTTCATCTCTGTTTCAAGGTCTCCATTAAAGCTGCATATTGCAGAGGTCATAGCTCATTGAGTATTTATCCAAATTGAGTGTTCTTTGGCTCATTGGAAAGCTCTTGGTCTCTAGTATATGTGGTTAAAACAGTTTTAAAAACTTTTGAGTGAGTAGAGAGTAGTAAGCTCTGCAAGCATGACTGGTTTTCTATGATGAAGTTTGTGAGAAGATCAACTTGTTCCTAGGGGGTTCCACCTACTTCCTGCTATACTTTGGACGTCAATAAACTCCAACATCTTCTAATTCAAAAGTAAATAATCTACCTGATTTTTCTCCCTTGGCTATCCTTTTGAATCCATTCCTTGGGTCCTCCAAATATGCTCCATGTTGATTGAATCTGACCTGCAAACCCTTCTCCACAATCTGACCAACACTCATTAAGTTTTTGGTAATGGTTGGTACATAAAGTATCCTCCTCAATAGGTTCTGGTTACCATCACAAGTTTTTACATTTCCAATCTTTACTACAGAATGCTTAGTATCATCACCTGTCTGTACTTGATGTTTGCCCTTGGGTTCCTCAAGATCAGAGAGTAATGCCACATTGCCAGCTACATGATTAGAACATCCTGAATCAATATAAAACAGATGATCATCATTGATACCTGACTTGGAAGTCATATTCATGATCAATAGGGAGTCATCTTGCTCCTTTGTGTAGTTGTTGTAGTCTTTCCTATTTCTGAATCCTCCTTGGTAGTTACCATTATGGTTGTTGTTGTAATTTTTGTTGTAGTTATTGTTGTAGCCATTGTAGCCTTGGTGTTGGTTGAACCTTCCTCTGCCTTGAGAGTATCCACCTCTTTGATAGCCTCTTCCTCTCTGATTTTTGTAGTTTCTGTAGCACTCATCTGTGGTGTGGTTAGACAGTCCACAAATATTCCCTGCCTCTTGAAGATCTACCTCTCCCTGCATAGTTGGCTTGGGAGGTAGAGCCTTCATCCTCTTGCTTTTTACCTTTACCTTTGTCTTTAATCTTTTTATCAGTATATAGGGCAGAAGGAGTGTTACCTTTAGATGTATCTCCAACCTTTGTGAACTTTGCTTCATGTGTGAATAGTTGGCCCATCAGAGTTGTGAGATCTGGGGTATGCATGTCCATGTAGAGATCCATTGCAGTGGTGAAACTTTCCCACTTATCATCTGCCTTTAGTCCATTGGTTACTTGCCTTACTATTTGTTCCTCTTCAATCTCCTCTCCAATGCTTGCTAATTGGTCTGCCACATCCTTAATCTTGGTCACAAATTTTGAGACTGATTGCTTTGGTTGCTTCCTAAGGGTTGTGAATTCAATCCACAATTGATTCTTCCTGGCCCTTGTATTAGATGAAAAATATGATGACAAGGTTTCCCAAGTTTCTTGAGAAGTCTTACAATTCCTGATGTGAGGTAAAAGGAAATCAGATATAGAGTTAAGGAGTAAGACCTTGCCAATGCATCTTTTGCACACCATGTATTAAGCCTTTCTTGTTCTTCCTTGGTGGGTAGACCCCTTGTTTTGAATGAGGGCAATTCCTCATCTCCTGAGATGAATCCAAATAGACTTCTTCCTTGTAGATAGGTCTTCATCCTTAGAGACCAAGCTTGATAATTGTTCCTGTCCAATTTGTCAATGAATGAAGGAAAACCATCTCCCATGTTACCTTGTTTGCTCTGATACCACTGTTGGGAAAGATGGTTGGATCCTCCAGAAGATTGAGTAGATGCTGCTAATCCTGCTTTGCACCAGCCCTCAGTGACTCTAGATATGATTAGTAGACACCCTTAGCTTCCAAATGATACCAAGAGATCATATATGTACTTTGCAAATGATGTGTGTAGTGATCAAATCAAAACAGACTACTTGACACTTAACAAATCCAAGAAAACTTGCTATTTTGGTATTGACACCTGCTCAGAGTTATGCTCAGTATGACCAGTACACTTACAATTGGCAAAATTCCTTATAGAGGTATTCTATTAGCTTAGTAAGCTACCATTTGCAAGTGGAATGAGATAAAAGGATAAACTATACTCAAAGAAATCACTTTAGTAAAATTATGGACACCCCCGACTTTTTAGGAAGTATGCAGACAAATACCAGTGAGCACTTCGACCGCAATTTCTCAAAAATTGGCTGAACCACGTTGCTTCAAACTTTGTATGCTTGTAGTATGCTTTGAGCTGGATCTACTAAGCTTTGAATCACTTGATTTGGTGGAGTAGACACTGAGATATGCCTTGTTGAAGTTGACAGACTTGGAGTAGTAACTCAGAGAATCACAGAGATGATGAATGTAAAGACTTGTATTAATTCACAATGATGTACAACCTCATTGGCATCATAAGTGTAGCCTAATGAGTTTGAGTGTTGTGGGCTATGGTGTAGCACTCACACACACTCAATGATAGTGTAATGAATCTTGGATGTACTCTCTCACAGCGCGCGAGTTTTCTTCTCACTTTTATATGAGTTGGAAGTTGATTTGAATTTCAAATTCAAATCTAAGGCTCCCTATAATCACTCCTCTAAAAGTAGGGAGATATTCTCTCAACTTATACCAACTAATTCCACGAATCTATTAGGTAAGTGATTACATAAGAATGCCAAGTCATTTAGACTTTTACAAGATGTAGAAAAGTAATAACTCATAAGCTAGTGTTCCTATGCTACTTGCTTCATGTGAAAATCTTCTTCAAGGATTCCAAGCCAAATGTGTAGGCTTGATTTGCACCAACAGGTCATGCCTTGTTCACTTATGGAGGACATAAGATCTCTGAGTTAGATCTTTGGCACAAGAGGCTTGGACATTTCAATGAAAGAGGTATCAAAGATATGGTTAATAATGGTTCAGTGCTTGGATTGCCTAATGTTGCAGGTCAACATATGACATACAGATGTGAGGCATGTCAATTAGGTAAGGCTCATAAGAAATCTTATTCCAAGCATGGTTTTATGTATTCAAAGAAGCTTGAATTGGTACACACAGATGTGTGGGGACCATCAAAGGATTTCAGTATCAATGGTTCAAGGTATTATGTGATTTATGTTGATGATGCTACCAGATGGATCACTATCTATGTGATCAAAGATAAGTCAGAGGTATTCAATGCATTCAAACATTATCATGTCTATGCAGAGAGAATTAGAGGTCATAAGTTGAAGAGACTAAGGTCAGATGGAGGGGGATAGTATTTCTCTAATGAGTTCAATGATTACTTGTGGAATGCAGGTATAAAAAGGGAAATTACTTGCATGTAATCTCCTCAACAAAATGGGGTAGCAGAAAGGAGAAATAGAACTCTTGTTGAGTTTGCAAGATCCATGATGAAGGAGAAAAATTGCCCAAATTACTTGTGGGATAAGGCTCTAAACACAGCTACTTATTTGGTCAATAGGTTACCATGTAAAGCTTTGCACCGTATGACACCATATGAGGCATGGTGTAGTAAGAGACCTACTCTAGATCATTGCAAAGTATTTGGATGTTTGGCATATGCATATGTGCCATGCCAATTAAGGCACAAATTGGAACCTAAAGCTGAAAAGTATGTATTCATTGGTTATGATGATAAGCAGATGGGATATAGGTTGTGGAGTCCATCCACAAAACAATTCCTTGTATCAAAGGATGTTACATTTGATCAGCAAGGTACTTGGTATGCAGGTACAATCAATATTAATGCAGGTGATGAAGAAGTTGTAAATCAAAAGAACGGTAAATCAAAGGTTCAGATATTTGATGAAGAGGAGAATAATGAAGTACAGGTTGAAGTTGAAGAAGTGCCAAGGTTTGATCCAGAATGTGATGAGCCAGAAACCTCAAGAAGTGGAGAACTCAGAAGGTCATCAAGACACGAATGGCAACTTACAAGGTATAGTTATGACACTTCTTTTTTGGCTATCAAAGATTATGCATATATGATAAAGACAAATGAAGACCCTTCTACATATGAAGAGGCAAAAGGTAAGGAAAATTGGGAGAAAGCTATGCAGGAAGAATATGATGCATTGATGGAGAATCAGACATGGGAGTTGGTTTCTAAACCAAATAGCTAGAAGATCATTGGATGCAAGTGGGTCTACAAGACAAAGAGGTATGCAGATGGAAGTGTGTCTAGATATAAAGCTAGACTTCTTGTGAAGGGTTTTGCTCAGACTTATGGTATAAATTATGATGAGACCTATAGTCCTGTGGCAAAGATGACAACCATCAGGACACTCATAGCTATTGCTGCATGTAAAGGTTGGAAATTATGTCAATTAGATGTGAAGAATGCTTTATTAAATGGTTATATTTCAGATGATGTTTTTATGGAGCAACCCCAAGGATTTAGAGATGAAAGGTATCCACATCATGTGTGCAAGATCAAGAGAGCCTTGTATGGCTTGAAGCAGGCCCCAAGGGCATGGAACTATAGACTTGTGAAGTTCTTGAAGGAACTTGGATTCCAAGTATCTAAAGCAGATAGTAGCTTGCTTGTTAAAGCAAGTGATGATGGGTTCATTTACATGTGCATATATGTTGATGATATAATTCTTATAGGTACAGATGAGAAATGCATTCAAAGCCTAAAGAAGCAAATGGAGAAAGAATTTAAGATCAGCGATTTGGGAGACTTGTCATATTTCTTGGGCATGGAGATCTCATACACTCAACATGGAGTGTATGTAACTCAAGAAAGGTATTTGAAGAACTTGTTGATCAAGTTTAAGATGAATGATTGCAGGGTAGCACCTACTCCAATGGAGGTGAATCACAAATTGAGCAGATATGGAGGAGAAGAGTTCAAGGACATGAAGCTATATCAAAGTTTGGTTGGTAGTCTGATCTATGCTACACTAACTAGACCTGACTTATCATATGCAGTGGGAGTATTGTCTCAATTCATGCATTGTCCTAGGAAAGAACATTGGATTGCAGGTCAAAAAGTGTTGAGGTACATTAAGGGTACACTCAAAGAGGGTTTGTATTATGGTTTTACATCAGATACAAACATTAAGATATATAGTGATGAAGATTGGGCAGGTAATCCTGATGATAGGAGATCAACTTATGGATACTTGTGTTATGTGGGAGATAAGTTAATTTCTTGGTGTTCAAAGAAGCAACACACAGTTGCTTTGTCATCTACAGAAGCAGAGTACAAAGGGATGGTGGAAGCTGCAAAGGAAGTGATATGGCTTAAGACTCTGATGAAGAGTTTTGACATCATTCAGAGTACACCCACTATTCATGGAGATAACATGAGTTCATTGTATTTAGCTGCTAACCCTCTGTTTCATGCCACGACTAAACACATTGAGATTCAGTATCACTTTCTAAGAGAGAAGGTGATGGATAAAGAGATTCAAGTAATACATACTTCAACAAAAGATCACATAGCTGATATGCTAGCCAAAAGCTTGGATGGACCAAAGCTACAGAGATTCAAAGACATGGCAGGTATAAAAGAAGATAGAGAAAACCACAATTGATGATTGAGGAGGAGTTGTTGGTGCAGGGAAATCAACAATTGAAGTTTTAATGAAGGTTTGGAAGCCAAGGACTGAAGAAAAGTTCAAGTTATGAAGCATGGAGGAAGTGCATATTCAGAAGATGAAGATGTGTACACATATGTACATTGATTTAGAGATAGCTCATATATATCTTTTGTATGGTCATAGGCTTGTACATATGTGGCTATATATATATATATATATATATATATATATATATATATATATATATATATATATATATATATATATATATATATATATATATATATATATATATATATATATATATATATATATATATATATATATATATATATATATAAGTAAAAAGTTGGGGGAAATATGAGAGAGCATGTGAATAGAGAAATTGCTAGTTGTATGAGTCATTAGACATCTTAGAAGTGAGTAGAATCTCTCTCATCACTTAGTTGTAAAATTTCTTCAGGAATGAAAGAAAATTGCACCCGATGTTTCTGTGCATTCTCCTTCTGTGCTTGACCATTTCAAGAATCCTTTTGCAGCATAGTCAATGAGTCTATGGTTAAAGTTTGAGAGCCTAATTGTAAACAAGCTATGAGAATTATGAGTAGGAACATTCATATGTGAAGAAGTGTTCACTGTTTCCTGAAACAGGTGCAATCTCGATGGTCAATGATTTGATCATTTCTCAGTGCACAAGTTAAAGTTTTGGATGAGTAAGGAGTCAAAATTTAAGTTAGAAGGTAAGCCATCTATGGCTAAAAGCATTTGTATAAACGGGTTCTAGATTGAGAGAACCAAGTGTTAGAAGTTACAGGTGTCTGAATCGACTTTTCAGAAGAGCAGTTTTACACATAGGTAACTTGTTGAGATCATTTCTCAAGATCTACTGAATCTTTTGGAGTGATTCAACTTAGAAAATGTGTGCAAACTATAGACGACACCTTGTGCAAAGTTTCATAAGAAACTTTACACAATTGATAAGTTAATGAGAGAGTTATGTGCAGCAGACTTTCTGTGTAGTCATCTTCTTCACAGTTTGATAAAAAACTTTGACAATTGATCATTGATCGTTTAAATTGGTGAATGGTTTGAGTTAGTATTGATATAGAGGTGCTCTAACTTCAAGAGTAGCTTGTTCTTTTGGAGATTAACACTCTCCATCATATTCAAAGGCTCAAACTTGAGTTCGAGACTATTAGTTCTTTTGGATGCAAGACAATAACGTTGAAATGTGATATAAATAGACTGAGACTTGATATGATTCAAAGACTCGAACTTAAGTTCAAGCTTCATATCATGTGAATACTCAAACTTGATATGATTCAAGGGCTCCAACTTAAGTCGAGCTGGATATTGCTTGCAAGATTTAAAGGTCAAACTTAAGATCGAGCATCTTTTATTTATCTTTCAGAGGCTCTAACTTGAGTTCCAACATCATTTGGAAAAGCTAAAAGAGATTGAGCTTCATATCATGTATCCCAACAAACTCAATTTGATATGATTCAAAGGTTCCAACTTAAGTTTGAGCATCTTTTGTTCAAATCTCAAAATAGATTTGAGTTAAAAATATTATTTCCGTTGGAAAGCTGAGAGGCTCAAACTTAAGTTCGAGCATGATATCATGTAACTCAACAAACTAAGACTTTCAAAAGTTCGAACTTAAGTTCGAGCTTCATATTAAGTGACACAAGAAACTCAAAATTTAGATGGTCAAACTTAAGTTTGACCCTCATATTAAAACAAAATCAAAATTTAGAGGCTCAAACTTAAGTTTGATCCTCACATCATATTGATAGGCTCGAACTTAAGTTCGAGCATATTTTCTTCAAATTTCAAAATAGATTTGAATTAAAAATAGTATCGTTTTCATTGGAAAAGTTAGAGGATCGAACTTAAGTTCAAGCCTCATATCTTGTAAAAAGAGACAGAGACTTGATATGATTCAAAGGCTTGAACTTAAGTTCGAGCCTCATATCATGTGAATACTCAAACTTGATATCATTCAAAGGCTTGAACTTAAGTTTGAGGTGGATATTGGTTGCAAGTGTTAAAAGGCTCGAACTTAAGATCGAACATCTTTTGTTTATCTTTTGTCCATCTTGATATGATTCAGAGGCTTAACTCTTGTAGATGCACCCAATCTCTGTTTAATTTTCAAGATACATAATTCGATGGTGCTCGAAAACATCTTTTTACATCAATATTAAATACTACATTAGAACCGAAAGCATAGTATTCTTGTTTTTGAAGCAGTAAATCCATCATTTTATTTTCTTCTGGCTGCACTATTGTATCTTTTGTTTCTTCAGTCCTATTATCTAAATGTCAAATTGATACATTTCATTGTTTTGTACAAACTTTGATGATGATCCTAAATCTTTGCTTGAAGAACCTTTCAGCTTTCACTTCTTAGATCTCCCAAATACATCTGAACTTCTCTTCAAAGATTTTGACTTTTGTGTTAATTTTTTGGCTTCTTTTATATTTTTCACTAATTCTTCTATTGATTCGATCGATCCAACTGAGCGTAATGATCGATCAAACTTTGAGATACTATCTTTCATATCGTCCATACAAAAAGTCTCCCATGATAAGCAAAACTTATTCGCATTAATATTCTCATCATCTAGAAGCACTTTACAGTAAAACACGGTGTGACTTGTGCATTCACATCTTTAACATGAACAATATTACCCATATCACCATATGTAGATCTTGCATCTGTCATAAATAAATGTACATCTACTTTGAAGTTTCCTTCTTGATCATACATATCAACAAACCATTTCATGACTTCTTTATGTGTCAAATCAAAACATTTCTGAACCTTAATCCTATTTGAAGGAACCTTCATGCCACTTGTTTTTTATAAATTTTCTAGCAAAAATACATTATCGGTAACATTGGTTTGAAAATCATTCGTGTTTTCCATTGCTCTTGGATGTCAAACAAATATTTTTTTTTAGATCACATCAACATAATAACAGGCAATATCAACATAATGACATCAAATTTCTCATTCATAGTCATCAAATTTATTATCATGAACTTTCTCATTTGTATGCATCAAATTATTATAATACTATTATTCTAGATTATAGATTATTATCAAATTTATGAAGTTCAAGCATCATAAGTTCGAGCATCTTGTGTTTAAATTTCAATTCAAACTTGAGTTAAAAATACTATTCTTTTTGTTGGAAAAGATAAGAGACTTGAACTTAACTTCGAGTGTCACATCATGTGACTCAACAAACTCATACTTGATATGATTCAGACGCTCGAACTTAAACTTGATAAATTTAGAGGTTCGATCTTGAGAGTTTCGAACTTAAGTTTGAACCTTATATCATATATAATCCCAAAGAGGGTCAAATTTAAGAGGCTTGAACTTATGTTCGAGCCTCATATCATGTGACCCAACAATCTTAAATTTGATATGGCTGGAAAAGCTGAGAGACTTGAACTTAAGTTTGAGCCTCATATCATGTGACTGAATAACTGACCGTTTTTATCGATTCAAACGCTCAAAATTAAGTTTGAGCCTGATATTATGTGACACAACGAACTTAAAATTTAGAGGCTCGAACTTAAGTTCGAGCTTAATATTGACACAATAGACTCAAAATTCAGAGGCTCGAACTTAAGTTTGAGCCTTATATCATGTGACACAACAGACTTGATATCATTTACAGGTTCGATCATGAGAGGTTCAAACTTAAGTTCGAGTCTCATATCATGTATAATCCCAAACTTTATGATTCTAAGGATCGAACCTGATAAGCTCAACCTTCAGAGGCTTGAACCTAAGGCTCGAACTTAAGTTTGAGCTTGACAGGATCGAACGTGAACTCATATCATGTGACCCAACAATCATAAACTTGATATGGCTGTCGAGCATAGGTTCGAGCCTCCAAAAATTGATTTTCAGGCTTGAACTTGAAAAGCACATAAGACACTGTTCAATTTGAAACAGTCAAACTTAAGTTTGAGCCTCATATCATGTGACCCAACAATGCCAAACTTGATATTGTTGGAAAAGCTGACACGTTTGAAATTAAGTGTGAGCCTCATATTCATGTATAATCCCAAAATTTATGATTCTAAGGCTCGAATCTGACAAACTTGACCTTGAGAGGCTCGGATTTAAGTTTGAGCCTCAAATCATGTGACCTAACAATCCGAACTTGACATGCATGGAAAAGTTAAGATGCTCGAACTTAAGTTCGAGCCTCATATCATGTGTCTCAATAGATTAACAGTTGATATGATTCTAAGGCTCGAACTAAAGTTCAAGCCTCATATCGTGTGACCCAACAATCATAAACTTGATATGGCTAGAAAAGTTGAGAGGCTCGAGCTTAAGTTCGAGCCTCCCAAAATTGAATTGATTCTGACGCTCGAACTTTACTTCAAGTCTCTTTGTTCTTTTGCACATAAGACACTGTTCAACTTGACAGGCTCAAACTTAAGTTCGAGCTTCATATAATGTGACTATTGACAGTATACGGGAAGAAGCAAGTACGGACACACATGCAGATCTAGCACTAAGGCAACCCTTCATTTTTTTTCAAAACCCTTACATCATTTTTAAGTGATTCTCATCACTAAAAACCCTTGTAAATATCATTTCACCTTGTTGTAGCTCCATTTTGTACAAGCCAAGGAGTCCTTGAGCTTGGGGAGCCTTAGAAGTAGTTGCCTGCCAATTTTCATAATTTTTAGATCTCGTTTGAGCCCTCAAATAAGCCCTGGAACCTAATTTTTAACTAGGCCGGACACTAGGTCTGGACAGGGCCAAAGCTAGTCAAAAACTATAAATAGAGCTAGAGAGCTCATTTTTGGGCTAGCTTCTTGTAGTTTGAGCTTGTATGTGAACTTGGTTGCAATAGAAGTGATTCCATTGTCTTACTCTCTTTGTTCTTGCCGTGTGTGCGCGTGTGCGTATATGTGTGTGCATGCTTGTGTGCTTCTCACTCACGCACTTGTGCTTCCACTTGCTCGTGGTCTTCATACCATCCTCACGTCTTCCCGGATTGACATTAAAGGAGGTGCTACTCATCGCTGAGCTACACCAAATTTTGGCGCCGTTGCCGGGGATTCGAGCTTTGAGGACGAGCGTGTGATGGTAAGACGTAGAGAGGACGCGTTGGAATGGTAAGTAGTAGGTAAATTTTTGATTTTTCTCCATCTCCATCTTCATCTTCACCTCCTTCTCCATCTCCACCTCCACCTCCTTCTCCACTACATATTCCCTCTTCCTTATCATTCCCTCATTTGTTGTGTGCGAGTTTGAGAGAGAGCGAGTGTGTGTGCTTGTCTTTGTGTGTTTTTTTGCATGTTTCTTGCAGGTGGCAGCTCCATCATCATCTCCAGCAAGCTCAGCACGTACAGAATTTGTCTGCACAGTCCCCGAGGCGTTGAGCTCGAGCTATTGTGACACTCCAAAAATTTCACCCAATCACGATTCTGAGTGCACCACGACACTACGCAGGCCTAGAGCTCCCAGGATCACTAGACAGAACAGAAAAATTCACCATATCCCGACCTATCGCGACACCTCACGACCTATCGCGACACCTCACGACCTATCGCGACACCTCGACCTATCGCGACACCTCGACCTATCGCGACACCTCACGACCTATCGCGACACCTCACGACCTATCGCGACACCTCACGACCTATCGCGACACCTCACGACCTATCGCGACACCTCACGAGCTATCGCAACACTTCGACCTATCGCGACACCTCATGACCTATCGCGACACCTCACGACCTATCGCGACACCTCACGAGCTATCGCGACACTTCGACCTATCGCGACACTTCGACCTATCGCGACACTTCACGAGCTATCGCGACACTTCGACCTATCGCGACACCTCGACCCGACCTATCGCGATACACGGCCTTTAACGCATGAAAATTTAGGGTTATTTTTTGAGTGATTGGAAGGGTAGTTGAGCTTAATTTTAGGCACCTTGGTATAACTTTAGAACCTTGGACGTGGGCAAAAGACCTAGGAACCAGAGAGGGATCTCCTGAACCCTGAGAGCCTGTTTTGACCCTTTAGTGCCTGAATGGTCATAACTTGACCATAGGGACTCCGATTGATGAGATTTTAGTCTCGTTGGAAAGCTCGTTGAGAATCCTACGTGGACCTCGACTGGTTTTTGTAAGAATCATACGCGGAGTTTTAGAACATGCATTTTTAAGTTGACCTTTAGGTGGAACTAAGTGGTTCTCAGATTCAGGGGGTATAGTGAGTTACTCCAGGGGGACTGAAAATATTGATGTGTGTCTTCCAATTACTTGTGGTAATAAAGCTATACTAACTGGTGAGCTTTTGCAAGAACTTTGTGTGCACTCAAGGCAATCCAAAGCAAGCTAGCAAGGGTGAGTATCAAGCTTGGGAGAAGGCTTCCTGGGCTTGTGTAGCAGTCTGGTCAACCAGCTAATTGAGGTTGGAAGATCTCTCAACCCTCCTTTGTCAATTCCTAGCCTAGGCTAAGTACGACTTAGGTGTGGTAATTAATTAGGGCAACGTCAGGCACGAATCAAGTCCAAGAGTATTAAGCAACCAAGTGCAAGAAGTAAATAGGTCGTAAGTGCGAAAACCCTAAGGGACAAAAGGTAAACGGGAATCGATCACTTATCAAGTGCGGAAATTCACTTAAGTACTCCTGACAACGCGATTTCAGACAAGACCATAAACATAATATTCAACTCAAAAGAACAAAGTGATTGGTGCAAATTAACTTGCAACGAGAGTGTGCTTGAGTCCAAGGGGGTAGATAAATCAGGCATATGAACCTTAGATCAGGCAGACACTTAGGCCGGGATAGACAAAGCCTCAGATCTTCTGAAGCTAGTGTCAATCACACTGCCAGGTCTTGGGCCCAGCAGTTGAGTGATTACCCATACACTCCCAGATCAGAAACCAGTGATTCTGAGATGTCCTATCACATGGAGAGACCAGTAGGTAGTTCAGGGTTGGCTTATCTAGAAAAGCCAGAGGGACCTTACAAGACTCAATTGGAATACATCAGGACTAATCGTCTAGGTGCTCGCATCTACGAAGATGGACTGAGAAGATCGGTGGTCCAGATTAAGAACCCCGATCAACCCCATGGATTAGACCACCCGGTAGTCAAGTTTGAGAATGGAGCATACCTAGATAAAGAGGGAACTATATATGTAGTCACCACTCTTCCTGATAGAACTGATGAGTTTGGAAATGTGATTGCGAAGACCGACATGGGTGATATAGAGCAAGGGAATTTAGAGAGAGAGCCAAGAACTCCCCGTGGTAAATCTGTCTTGACCAGAATCATGACTCCAAAGTGGATTCCACAGGATAATAAAAGCATAGATCTGCTTTTAAACCGAGAAACCGATGAGGCTTTTTGGAGATACAAATTTGCTCAACCTCAGGAAGTGAGTGCCCTCACAATCTATGAGTTTAAAGACCCTGATAGCCCAGGCCAAGTAACCTACCTAGACAATGCATCAGAGAGAATCTTCGTGGTCACTGAGCATGGCAGACATGCCTACACATGGAAGGGTGAATTTGTTTTTCCCCAACCAAGGTCTAATGTGTCCTTTGGTCACCAAGGAGCTGGAACCTCCCAAGCTCATGGGGCTCAAAGAGATAGAAGTAGAGTCAAACCTGAGGTAAGTTTTGCCAACTCCCTGGGAAGAGAAAGGACGGGAACAGAAAGGAATAGAGTGGAACCTGAGAGACATAGAACCCCATGGAATCAAAGGAATATTGATGATTTTCCTTTGCCAAGGCCGAGAGAACACACTAGGACCCTGCGACCAACTCAACTGGTGAAGTCCATGAAGAATTACTTCGATGGCACGGGAGACCCTTATGACCATGTGGCAGAATTTCGGCAAGTATTGAAAGCTGAACAGGTAGAGGACCTATTCACACAATATAATGCTTTCGGTCCAACCCTTAGGAACACTGCCCTTACGTGGTTTCAACCACTAAATGAGAAGCGTTTCAGAAACATAGACCAGCTCTTAGAGGCATTTATTGTTGAGTTTTCTAAGAGTGGAATCAGGCATAACACCTCCTCACTAATTCATAGCTTCAAACAAACACCTCAAGAGACGGTCAAACTAGCTGGAAGAAGATTTAGACAGTACCTGGAGAGATGCCCGATGCCGGAGTTACCCACACCAGCCAAACAAGTGGCCTTGTTCCTAGATGGATTGTTGAGCACTAAGCTCAAGTCATATGTGTACCTGAAGGACCCCAGAACGATAGAAGAGTGCGTGCGCATGTGCATAGACATTGAGGACAATCTAGGTGAGGAATTAGAACTATCAAAAATCTATAAGGATTCTGATAGCTCTAGTAACATGACATCTGGTCAATCCACATCCATCGAGGAACTTGCAGAGAAGGTAGCCCAAAAACTAGGTGTCTCTAACAAGCAAATTCCGAGATTTGCCCCAGTTAAGCGGTGTTACAATTGTGGCGGTGAACATATGGCAAGTGTATGTCCCATTATGGCCCAACCCCAGGCGAATCCTAGTAGCCAGTACTGCACCATAGAGCGCAGGTACACCAACCACACTGCACAAGACTGCCCATATAACAAACAAACTGTTAGGCAACATTATCCTCAGCCATATCCACAACATGGTAGATACCAGAATCAGTACCCATCACCACAATACAACAGACCACAACAAACTTATCAACCACCTTACCAAGGGCAGCAGAGACCTCAACCAGTCCTAGTGCAGCAACCCCCTGCTCCAACCAATGTGATTCCAGTGAAATATGCATCTACTGAAGAAAATCCGAATAGAGCCATAGTCCCAGTCACCCCATTGCTATCAGATAGTGATCCCAGTGACCATAGTTTTGACTCCACACATATTGATAGCCCACAGGCTTACTACATGCAGTCACCCGAGCATAACGAGTCATACTATTATGAGGACCCAAGTGAAAATAGTGGGGAACCTGAGTATTCTAATGTCATGTACACCAACCCCAACTCTAGACCTCAACCTAGGCAGGTACGACCCCCATTTCCTAGAGGACCATGCTTCAGATGTCAGGGAGATCACCTTATACGTGATTGTCCACTGCCTGTCCCTACACAACCTCAACCAGTAACCATTCAGGGTTTCTGTCAAGACTGCGGGAAAGAACATCTCCTACGAGATTGCCCAAAGAACCCTAATAACATGCCTAAAATCACTCCTATCAATGTCATTGGGTTAGTTGTAGACTCCATAGGGAGTGTGACTTCCACTGCACCTGTGCAGGTGATCACAAGAGCCCAGGCACTTCAACAACACCAAGGTGTTGATCAGGAAAAGAGCCCCGAGGTGAGTGAAACAGAGAGCATAACCAAAAAGAGGACTAGAGCCTGGAAGGATAGTCGTGAAAGAATGAAGAGGCAATGGGCAAAAAAGATAAACGAACTTGAAGAAAGCTTGAGAGAAACCAAGGCAAAAATCACAGAGATCACATCTCAACCGCACTCCCACACACTTCCACCACTACCATCCCCATCACCCTCCATTCCTCCACCCTCTAATACACCCCACGTAACCCACCCACCACCCCGAGTAGGATCAGTATTAGCTGACCCCACTCCTGAAGGCTTGGACATGATGTTCAAGGCCTATCAGGCTCGACTTCAAGAAGGGCCAACAGCTGCAAACCTAGACAAGAGTTACCCTAGAGCAGATTTAGAGATTGAACGGATGAAAATGTGCATGAAAATGGTAGAACAAGCTCAAGCTATACTTGAGACTAGTCAAAAGTTCAATCAGACAAAGTCTGTCAAGCCGGATTTGCATTTCCAAGGCTTACTAGAAAGATTAGAGCAGTTGGTAAACAAATCACAAGTTTCTTTACCTCCACAGGCTCAACCAGTAGTTGAAAGAGGAAGCTTACCACCAATGGGAGCTTATGTTCCTAATTCCACGGATGTTGGAATACCTCCTTCAATTCAACAGTACTCTCAAGAGTTCTTGCGGGAAATACAAGAAGAGAAATGGGCCAAGGAGAAGGGTGATTCCCCTCCTATTCCTGAGATTGATGATCTTCATGATCAATTTCCCCAAGACATTCCGTCTATCTATGGAGATCAAATAGAGCAACAAGAGGATGAGAGATTAGATTTTGAATCTAATTCTTTACAAGAGTTGCCTCATTTCACAGGCCCATGGGAATCTGAATCTCTCCAGATCAGAGCCCCCACAATATTGGTAAGAAATGAAGACTCAGTGATTCCAAGAAACACTGATGTTGTGAAGAACACTAAGGTTCAATGTCATCTCACTGTAGAGGAGCTCCTCAAGGCAAAACCGGAGCTCTGGAATCATGTGAAGGATCAGGTTCTAGAACTTGAATCCAATATACCAAAAGTAGGCTCTAAGCAAAAAGTTCCAAAGATACCTCTCAACAAGATAGGGGACATGAGCGAAGGTGAAGAAGGTAACACTTATCTTCCGATCTCCTATCAAGGTTACACAACCAAAGCAATTGTGGATTCGGGTGCTGGTGTTGCTATTGCGACCACCTCCTTGTGGAAGCGATGGGGCAAACCCACCTTAAGACCAACGAGAATGAAACTTCAAATGGCAGATGGTCATTTTGAAAGACCTCTCGGATTGCTTGAAGGGATAACTCTAACCACTTGTGGCGTAGAGTTTGAACATACATTTGCTATATGTGACTTTGAGAAAAATAATGTTTACGAGATGATCCTAGGAAGACCCTTCCTACGACAATTGCAAATAGTACAGGATTGGGGAACCAACTCCTTGTACTTACAGCACTTAGGGGTCACCACCAAGGTCAATCTGAAGGATTACACCTTCAGAGATGTACCACCCCTACAGTGGAATCCTATCCACAAAGCGGAAGAAGATTCTATCTCCGTGCATTTTGGAAGTTCACCTGAACCATCCTGGCTGCATGAAGATACTCACTTGTGGATGTACAAGGTCGCGGAGGAAGAGGAAAAGCGCTTAAAAGCGAGAGAAGAAGGAACTCCCCCAGGAGATAGACCAATAAAAGACCCAGCCTATACACCGATGATATTTCCAGATGAGGAATTTGAGCCTCATGGTTGGGCAGAAATCTTAGCTACCATGGACATTGCAGTCAATGAGGAACAATGGACACCCCATTGTGATGAGGAAGGTTATGATATTTCAGTGTTCATGAGTCAGCTCTTGTTGGAAGAGTGTGATCCTAGTGAGTTCATAGAAGAAGAAGAGAATGACGATGATCTAGAATCCATTGTGATGGATACTTACTTTGACTCAGAGGAACACTACTTAGAAGACATAGGAGTGTTAACCCAAAAAGAAGAAGAACCCCTTGCGAGTATTAAAACGATAAATTCAAAGAAAGGAAGTGAAGGAGGTCAAAAGAAAAAGAAAAGGAAAGCAGTGAAACAAGAAGAGGAAGAATCATTGTTTGAAGTACCAGAAAATTTCAAGAAATATGAAGTGGAAGACCGAAAAATTTTGGTACGAATGCCTAAGAGAGAGGCCATTATAGGAGAAGCATATGACAATAAAGAAAAGACCAAAAAAATTGTAGTGACCATTGAAGGGGACGAAGAGCGATGTACGTACATAGGAGACGACCTAAGTGCAGAAGAAGAAGCAGAGCTTGTAGCTCTATTAAGGGAATATAGGGATGTGTTCGCATGGCACTATAGAGACTTGAAAGGAGTAGATCCAGAGATTTGCTCTCATACGATTCCGATCACCACTGATGCCAAGCCCACCAAACAAAAGCCCTACACATATAATGACAATTATGCAGCCAAAATAAAAGAGGAAATTGACAGGCTGATTGAAGCTGGATTCATCTATGAGATTGAGCACACTGAATGGGTGTCCCCCATTGTAGTGGTGCCCAAGAAGAATGGGAAATTGCGAGTGTGCATTAACCTTAAAAAAGTTAATGCCGCTATGATCAGAGATAGTTATCCACTTCCAATCATCGAACATCTATTGGAGCATGTTGCAGGCAAGGAAGTTTACAGCTTCCTTGATGGATTTTCAGGTTACAACCAAGTAGCCATTGCCCCCGAAGATCAACACAAAACGGCCTTTGCCACAGAATGGGGAATCTTTGCATTTCGTGTGATGCCATTTGGGCTCACCAATGCACCTACAACATTCCAAAGGCTCATGTGTCATGTCTTCAAAGAGTTCTTGCGAAAGAGCTTAGAAGTATATGTGGATGATTTATGCGCTCATTCCCAAGAAAGAAGTTACCACATCCCTGAGCTCAGACAAATATTCAACAAGTGTAGAGATTATCGAGTGTGTCTGAATCCAGAGAAGTGTGTGTTCATGGTACGACAAGGTAAGATCTTAGGTCACATTGTTTCTAAGAATGGAATTTCAACAGATGAAGACAAAGTAAGAGCAATAGCAGAGTTGCCCAGACCAAGGAATGTTAAAGAGGTACAAGCCTTTATGGGCCATTGTGGATATTACCGTAGGTTATCCACATGTATGCCATCATAGCTAAACCTCTTTATGGGTTGTTAACAAATTTTGAGTGGAGCGAGGAATGTGAGACTTCCTTCAACGAGCTGAAGAGATGTTTGTGCACAGCACCAATATTGACTACTCCGGATTGGAGCAAACCCTTTCATGTCCATGTAGATGCCTCAAATCATGCAATAGGATGTGCGCTAGCACAACCCACAGGTGAAGGAAACCTGGATTTGCCGATAGCATATGCTAGTAGGCAATTAAATGCAGCTGAATGAAATTATACCACAACGGAAAGAGAAGGCTTAGGTATGGTATATGCTGTGAAGAAGTTTAGACACTATCTATTGGCCAATAAGTTTAAGTTTTTCACCGATCATCAAGCTTTACTATATTTGGTCAATAAACCTTGCAATACAGGCCGCTTAGTAAGATGGTTCCTCTTGCTAATGGAATACGACTTTGAAGTTGTTGTCAGGAAAGGTAGAACCCATCTTAGGGCAGACCATCTTTCTCGCATCACTTCAGGAGAGCCACCGCAAGGAGTGTCGGATGAATTGCCCGATGCTTATCTGTTCAATTTAGAAGTTGTTCCTAAATGGGCAAATAAGTTGGTACCAGTCCTAACCTTCGGGCCTGCAAATAAGAATGTGAAAACAAGCAAAGAGGAAATTGTAAAATCACTAAAGTATCAAATATTGGCCGGAAGTATGTACAAGCAAGATACCGAGGGTGTATTAGCTTGTTGTGTCGAGGACGATGAGCATACTAGTTGGTTGCAACAAGCCCATGAAGGATTGCTAGGAAATCACTACTCTAAACAACGAACATTGCAGAATCTAAGACGCTTAGGTGTGTATTGGCCTAGCATGGACAAAGAAATACAAGAGTGGATCCACAATTGTCCAGTGTGCCAGAGGAGACCCCCAGTGGAACATGCCACTCTTTATCACGTGTCATTAATCCCAGATTGGAGTGCTCCATTGGTCGAGTTCATGAGATCGGGAACATTACCCAATCAGGCTAGTCTTGCAAGAAAACGGAGCATGGAGCGAGAGGCTCAAGACTATGCCTTAGTAGGAGACAACCTATATCGAAGAGGCAAGGATGGTTACCTAAGACTGTGCGTTCATGAATCAGACTATTTGAAAGTCTTAGAAACTGCACACAGCGGTGCTGCAGGTGGACACTTTGGGCCTGACAGAGTAATTAAGACCATTCTATTCTCGGGACTTTGGTGGCCCACTCTTCATATGGATGCACATACTTATGTGAAGAGTTGTGACACATGCCAACGTGCCCAATATCCGATAAGAAAAGATGAAATGCCTTTAAGACCAATGATGGGAGGACGTGCATTTTCAAAGTGGGGTATAGACTTTGTAGGTCCCATCAACCCCCCAGCTAGAAACTCCCATGCAGAATACATTATTGTAGCCACAGATTACCTTACAAAGTGGGTGGAAGTAAAAGCCACGACAAAGAATGATGCTCAAACGACGGCTAAGTTCTTATTCGAAAATGTGTTCACTAGATATGGGTTACCAATAGAGTTGGTTAGTGATAGAGGTACGCACTTCTTGAATGAGGTCATTGAAAATCTCCTTCAAGAATTCATGGTGATACATAAGAAGTCTGCACCCTATCACCCACAAGCTAACGGACAAGCCGAGAGCACGAATAAGATCCTATGTAACGTATTGACGAAACTTGTAAATAATAAACGCTCGGATTGGGACAAACAACTTCATCATGTTGTTTGGGCATACCGAGTTGCTTACAAAACGGTACTCAATGCCACCCCATTTCAGATGGTCTTCAGACAAAATGCGGTGCTACCATTAGATTTCCTAATTCCAGCTTTAAGAGTAGCACAAGAGCATGAGTGGAATGGACATGAGTTGTCCTCTAGGATCTTTGATCTAGAGCGTTTAGGTGAGACGAGGCTACAAGCAGCAGCAGGCATCTATGCTGCAAAGAAACGGCAAAAGGCATACTTTGATGCCCATGTGAAGGATAAGGGCTTGAAAGCAGGAGATCTAGTTTTAGTCTACACATTGAAACAACATGCAAGAAAGCTAGAAAAGAGAGGCTACGGACCTATGATCATCAATAGGATCTCCACGAGTGGAGCAGTACAACTAGCCACTCTAGAGGGGGATGTTCTCCCAAACTATATTAGCGGGTGTAGAGTCAAGCGGTATCAGGAACCCCTCACGGAGGAAATGCTAAGTCGACTCAATACTGCTAAGCAACGTAAAGAGGAGGAAAAACGAATTCGAGAAGAAGCACAGGCAGAGGCCTTAGAGCGTATCAGATGAATGAAGTTGAGGAGACAAGGGAGGGATCAGCCTATGACTGACACTCAAGAGTCTCCAGGCTATCACATGGCCATGTGTGAGACTGCAGGTGAACGTACCCATAAGATAGTGGACCGACGACCTTTTGTGACCCTAGAACTAGGACAAAGAGACCGCAGCACAAGCGTGAGAGCTTTAATTGATTCAGGAGCAGCCACAAGTGCAGTTCGGCTTTCTTATTGCCAGCAGCTGCAATTGGAGGTAGAACCCCTAGAAGCATATCTGATAGGATTAGGAGGTGTTGAAACCCCTTGTGTGGGAGAGGTGGATCTTCCCCTCTACATACAAGAGGTCCTCATGCCAGCAAAAGTGCTAGTGTGTGAAGACGAGGATCTGACCGAACCTCTTGTCTTGGGCCAAGACTGGATCTATGATCACGCAGTCAACCTCAACCTAAGAAGTGGACTTCTTCAGGCTTGGTTAGGCCAAAGTCGTCTCACGATTGAATTAGAAAATCAAGCACTCAAACCAATAGAACAGGCACCAACTCCTGGTCCCTCCAGGAATCCACATGAAGATAACAATGTTGTGCTTGTCCAAACTTCTATGGTGCAGAGGAATGTCAATCTTACTGAAGGTTCAGGAGCCAAGAAGGAGTTCCTAACTGATCCAAAGAAGATTCTAAACGAGCAGACCGAACATCACTCTACACGAAGGACGCCGCTGATCAAGAGGCAGGAGCGCCAACCCGTGCAACATAGAGCACCTCGGGGCGCGAAGCAGATCTGGATACGCAAGGCTGGGAAACCCACAACTCTAATAGCAGACTCTCAAGAAGACAAGAAACGAGCCTCACCGTCAAGGAACGAAGTTAAGAAGCCCCCTAGGATAACCCCTAGGCATACCATTTCTATTTGGGTCCCTAAGTGGTCAATGAAGGCTACCCCTAATGCTAGACAGATATGGGTGCCCAAGGCCTGCTTACAAACCCAAATTACTTCACCTTCAGGCACTAGGATGAAGCAACTTTCACAAGCACTCATGACCAACAACTCAGAAAATGAAAAGATACCTACACCTCTCACTATCCCCACTCCCATCAACCCTAGGAATGTCTGGAAATGGGTACCCAAAAGGTCCCAAATACATCACACTCTCATACAGAAATCTTCACCTGTCTTTAGCTCTAAGAGCTACGACTCCTCTATCAAAGTGTGGAGAATTAAACTGTGTACTAAACCCCCTAACCCTATTCTGTAAATCCGTCCACACTAACACAGGAGCATTCCGAGCCCATTGCATAACCAAAGTATGCATCTGGGATGACACTGACCTTTAATCACCACTCACACCTATCACAAACACTTCACCACTAACCACTGACTTCCGGGATTGTCATGTTAGTATTGTGAAGGGAACACCATTACATCTTGTTTCCTATGCAACACTAATGTGCCTTTCGTCTTCCAGCAGATAAGCAACCTACTCTCATGGCAACAGCGGCAGGCACAAGCTCTCAGGCAGGATCTGGTGTTCCAATCAACTGGGATGCCATGCCGGTGGAGGCCCCACCAACAGCTCGACCTGAGGAGTTCGTGAATGTGCGGAGGATTCCTATTCCAGATCCACCAAACGGCCTAACCGAAAGAGTAAAGGGACATTCTCACTGGTTCAATGAGATGCCAGGAGATTTGGGAGACGCGGATCATATCTGGGAATCCAAGATGGAATGTGGAGGAGTGTGGTGGACCTTCCAATTCTTCTCACGAGAATTCGAAGCATTGCAAAATGCAGCTCCACTTCAAGATATCTGGCAAAAAGCAGGATTACAAACTTATTTCAGTGCAGCTCTGCCTAAACCAGATTTCCTCAGGTGCTACTACCTAATTGCCACGCTGAAGCCGACAGGGGATAAGGATCATTCAGGCATATTCTGGGTGCCCTCCTTGTCAAATCTGGAGGAAATGAGGAAGTTCGAATTGAATGTGACTTTAATCAGGGAAGCACTTCAGATGTATGGCACGCATGTACCTTCTGACCGCGACCCCTTGATACCGGAGTCGATGAAAAGCAATAGAATCAAGAAACTAAAGGAAATGTGCGCCCTCACCCCCAACATCGCCATACCTTTACGGATATGCCTCCAACACTTCGCATTTCCCGCTCAGGACCGTTTACTCAACCTCACAAGAAAATATGGTATGGGCTATATCTAGCAGAGACTGGAAGCTTGCCCATTAAGATGCCGATATGGATCTTAGACCAAGTGTATGAGGCAGGTAAGCGGGGTGTGAGGAAGCCTACTCTACATGGCTGTTGTGCGCTCACAAGAATCATCTACAGATGTCTTGCATATGATGTGCCAGTTGCCCGAGCCCTAAAGTATGCACAACTGGAGCTGTTCAAAGGGCGGAAGTCAGGGAGCCAGCCTGCAAAACGAATGCATGGATCGCTCTCCCAGGTAACGATTCCTCAAGAAGCCACGACCGAAGCTTCTCCCCGATCAGAAGCTCAGGTCACACCTTTCACGATCCACCTTCAAGGAGTTCAAGCTGGGGAGGTGGTACAACCCGTTCCATCCGCCCCTCCACTACCTACCGATGCAGAGTTTGCATCTATGGCCACCTTCACAGAAGATCCAAACTTTGATTTTGAAAGATTCCTGCAGACGGTCCCCCTATCTGACAGTGAAGATTCCCCTGACAATGTTGATCCGGGTGCATCAGTCCAAAGAGAACAGCCACGGGGCGAGACCAGCAGAGTACATGGGGAAGGAGTGGCACAACATCCTCAGGACCCAAATACACAAGTTCAGGAAGGTGCACAAAGAAATGAACCAGAAGACAGTGGAGAAGAGGCCCCTGCCTACACGGCACAACTCAGACGGCTGTACAAGACCATCAAGCAGGTACAAAGAAGACATAAGATGACAGAAGAGGCGAATAGAGCTCTAGTGAACCAGATGCTTCAAACCGAGAATGTCGACTCACATTTTGTGGAATCATTGAATCTATTGGCAGAGACATGTGGGATCGGGGAAGCATTGAGGACAATGGTCTATCAGGAAAACCCTATCTATGATCAACGAAGGATTGATACACGGCCACGACGCGGGAAAATGATTCAAATGGAAGCCTCTACCGCCTTGCCTACTATAATTTCAGAGGATGTTCACATGACGAGCCCAAGTCCCACTGACGAACAAGAGGTAATTACACATGTATCATCCCCACCGCCACCTTCCATCCACCCTTCAGAACCCTTCTCCACAATCCCTTCGGAACAACCGATATCCACCCATCATGAAACCATTGTACACACCTCCGTTTTTACATCCTTCCCTTTACCCACATCCAGCACTTCCACCCAAATTTTTGAACCTCACACCGGTCATCCGGCCACCGATCAAACCATAATAGGTCACCCTTCCTATCTCCCCGCCCTTGGACAACCACTTGCCAATAGCCAGACCTCATCCCATCCTTTTCCATTCACCCACACCCAAACCCTATCCACCACTCCCCTAGCAACTGCCTCACACTCAACCCAAGTCACACAACCCTCATTCTGGACAAACCTTGTAAATATACTCCAACAGGTGGATAATTATAATAAAAAGTCCCTTTCCCAACCCCACTCCCCCACATTCACTGCCACCACTATCACACCACCCACCATTCCTGTATTCACAGTGCACGAATCACACACTCTCACGTCCGATCCCATGGACATCTCACCATCCACAGGATCACCCACCACCACTGCTATTCCAACATCACCACGTATCATTTCACTCACGTCGCCATTTCCAAGCACTGTAGGCACAACATCCACTTTTCCCTTTCCCATCCCCCGACCCCTTGCATCTTCCACCTTTACCCGTGCACCCACTTCATTTAGTCATGCACTCAACACCATGCTCGAAGCTGCCGCCCAACTTAAACAGGAATACAGGTTACTAGAAGAAAACAATAAAGAACTCTGTACTTTGTCAGCCCATTTCCAGGCACGTGTCACTGCCCTGGAGTTATCTAATACGGAATTACAGCAGGAGGTGACTACCCTCCAACAATATCAGGTGGAGCTCGAGTCCACACATACAGAGAAGAGTAGGGTAACTGAAGAACAACTTAGAGATCAGCTAGCCCGTAACGCTAGACTACAACGAAACATGGCTCTACTCCGACGCCATTTAGCGGCTGCCCAAGAAGAAAACAAAAGACTACAGCAACAAAATCAAGACAATCTCGAAGCAGCCATGGAAAATACTCCAGGGGCACCCATTGACCCGGCTAAATTCCAAGCCATCCCCTCAAAGAACATACAACAAATATTAAAAACCTACGCCACTCTCTTAGAAGCTCATGATCAGCTTGCTGACCAAGTCAAAGAACTACAGAAAGCCCAAGTGCCTGCACCACACCAACAAGGACTTAAAGAGATGGCCAACGCTACAACCTCACCAAAGCCCGAATTATCAGTAACCAATGAAGTATTTGAGCTAAGGCAACAGGTTGCAGAGTTGAAAATCAAGTTGTTACAATATGAACGACCTCCTTCCCCACCTGAGCAACCCATAGAAGAAGAAGCAGTTATTATTCAAGTGGAGGAAGCATTTGAAGAGAACTATGAGCCTCAACCTTTTCCCGGAGGCACAATCACTGAGGAGGGACAGGACACTTATGAGGAACCCCCATCGGCATGGATGAAACAGGTAGAAGAAATGGGGCAGACTCATGAAGAACGTATCTCCTACCAGATGTTGGCCATGAAGACCATTGAAGAAACCATACTTCAATCAGACTACTTCAGACATCTGGCCCCTAGAAGACTAATAACGAGCTCAGAATTACAATATAAGCCATACTTTGTACTGTTGGCAGACTACAACGCCGAGATCAAACATAAGACCAACAAGTACCCAACTTTCGCAACACAATTTGAACCTGAGGACATTCCAGAGGAGGCGCGCAAAGGGAAAATACACAAACCCATTTGGAGGCAAAAGCTATTGGAAACCTATCCCGAGATGCTACGGACATGGGACCACGCACCCATGCATTTGAAGTATAACAATTGCTATGGACCAGTGCAACGGAGAAGAACATGGAAGTCATTCGCCATCAAAGTCAAGAACAACGCCAATTGCAAAGAATGGCTCAATTACCCTGCCATTGCACCCCCAAACGGCACGCCTACTATAGCCTACATGATGGCTACCATCAGACATTGGCTTCCACGCCTCCACCCTATGCCAGATGTGGCTGCCCAGATGATGCTCAAGATCTTCGATATGATGCAGGTTGTGCTTAAAACTTTCCGAAATGTCTGTCATATTCAACCTCCGATTCCCGGGTTTGTGAATGGTAATTATGACCTGCTATATGATATGAGCACCACCTCGAGCATACGAGTTGCTTATGCATGGCACGCACGCATCAGATATCTCCCTGCCTGCTACAAGCAAACTTTCGATGAAATGTTCACCACGGGGTTTTGGGAAGCACACTCAGAGGTGTTCGCGCCACGGCCCACCCATTTGTTACATCTCTTTGCATGCGAACAAACGATGCACTCAGAACTCTACAAAACGCCACAGCCGGACATACTGGGCCCAGTCAATTGGGATACCCTACAGAGAGACCTGATCCGAGGGCTGCGAATCAAAGAACATGATGTGGGAGCTGACATTCTCTAGAACTATATTGATCAACCCGCAGATCAAAGGTCTGTCACAGGCGACAGACGCTAGGGGGGGGAGAGTGTTGACAGTATACGGGAAGAAGCAAGTACGGACACACATGCAGATCTAGCACTAAGGCAACCCTTCATTTTTTTTCAAAACCCTTACATCATTTTTAAGTGATTCTCATCACTAAAAACCCTTGTAAATATCATTTCACCTTGTTGTAGCCTCATTTTGTACAAGCCGAGGAGTCCTTGAGCTTGGGGAGCCTTAGAAGTAGTTGCCTGCCAGTTTTCATAATTTTTAGATCTCGTTTGAGCCCTCAAATAAGCCCTGGAACCTAATTTTTAACTAGGCCGGACACTAGGTCTGGACAGGGCCAAAGCTAGTCAAAAACTATAAATAGAGCTAGAGAGCTCATTTTTGGGCTAGCTTCTTGTAGTTTGAGCTTGTATGTGAACTTGGTTGCAATAGAAGTGATTCCATTGTCTTACTCTCTTTGTTCTTGCCGTGTGTGCGCGTGTGCGTGTATGTGTGTGCATGCTTGTGTGCTTCTCACTCACGCACTTGTGCTTCCACTTGCTCGTGATCTTCATACCATCCTCACGTCTTCCCGGATTGACATTAAAGGAGGTGCTACTCATCGCTGAGCTACAGTGACCCAACATTGCTAAACTTGATATGGGTGGAAAAGGTGCGAGGCTCGAACTTAAGTTGGAGCCTCATATCATGTGTCTGAGTAGACTAACTGTTGATATGATTCAAAGGCTTAAACTGAAGTTTGAGCCTGACTTGGGTCGAACCTGAGAGGCTCGAACTTAAGTTCGAGCCTCATATCATGTGACCCAACAATCATAAACTTGATATGGCTCGAAAAGTTGAGAGGCTCGAACCTAGGTTCGAGCCTCGAAAATATAATTTTGAGGTCCGAAGCTAATAAGCACATAAGATAGTGTTCAATTTGGCACGCTCAAACTTAAGTTCGAGCCTCATATCATGTGACCCAACAATGCTAAACTTGACATGGTTGGAAAAGCTAAGAGGTTCAAAACTAAGTTCGAGCCTCATATTCATGTATAACCGCAAAATTTATGATTCTAAGGCTCAAATATGATAAACTCGACCTTGAGAGGCTCGAATTTAAGTTCGAGCCTCAAATCATGTGACCCAACAATCTGAACTTGATATGGGTGGAAAAGGTGAGAGGCTCGAACTTAAGTTGAAGGACCATATCATCTGTCTTAGTAGATTAACTGTTGATATGATTCGAACAAGTTTGAGACTGATAGGGTCGAACTTGAGAGGCTCGAACTTAAGTTCGAGCCTTATATCATGTGACCCAACAATCATAAAATTGATATGGCTGGAAAAGTTGAGAGGCTCTAACTTAAGTTCGAGCCTCCCAAAATTGAATTGATTCTGAGGGTCGAACTTAAGCTCAAGCCTTTTTGTTCTTTTGCACATAAGACACTCTTCAATTTGACAAGATCAAAGTTAAGTTCGAGCCTCATATCATGTGACCCAACATTGCTAAACTTGATATGTGTGGAAAAGGTGAGAGGTTCAAACTTAAGTTTGAGCCTCATATCATGTGTCTCAATAGACTCACTGTTGATATGATTCTAAGGCTCCAACTCAAGTTCGAGCCTCATATCATGTGACCCAACAATCATAAACTTGATATGGCTGGAAAAGTTGAGAGGCAGCTGTTGATATGATTCTGCTCGAACTGAAGTTCGAGCCTGGCAGCATCGAACCTAAGAGGCTCGAGCTTAACTTCAAGCCAAAAATCATAAACTTGATATGGCTGGAAAAGTTGAGAAGCTCGAACTTAAGTTTGAGCCTTCCAAAATTGAATTGATTTTGAGGCTCGAACTTAAGTTCGAGCCTGTTTGTTCTTTTGCACATAAGACACTGTTCAATTTGACATGCTCAAACTTAAGTTCGAGCCTCATATCGTGTGACCCAACATTGCTAAAACTTAAGTTCGAGCCTCATATCGTGTGACTCAATAACTGATAGTTGATATCCATTCAAAGGCTTGAATTCAAGTTCGAACTTGGTATCATATATAGAGCTTGGATCTTGAGACTCGGTTCAAACTTAAGTTCGAGCCTCACATTCATGCATAATCCTAAACTTTATGATTGTAAGGCTCGAAGCTTACAAGGTCGATGTTGAGAGGCTCAAACTTAAGTTTGAGCCTCAAATCATGTTACCCAACAATCCGAACTTGATATGGATGAAAAAGGTGAGAGGCTCGAACTTAAGTTTGAGCCTTATATCATATGTCTCAATAGACTAGTTGTTGATATGATTCTAAGGCTAGAACTGAAGTTCGAGCTTGACAGTGTCGAACCTGAGAGGCTCGAACTTAAGTTCAAGCCAACAATCATAAACTCGATATGGCTAGAAAAGTTGAGAGGCTCAAACTTAAGTTCGAGCCTCCCAAAATTGAATTGATTATGAGGCTCGAACTTAAGTTTGAGACTCTTTGTTCTTTTGCAAATAAGATAGTGTTCAATTTGACATGCTCAAACTTAAGTTCGAGCCTCATATCATGTGACCCAACAATGTTAAACTTGATATGGCTAGAAAAGCTGAGAGGCTCGAACTTAAGTTCGAACCTCATATCATGTGACTCAATCACTGACACTAGATATTGATTCAAAAGCTCGAATTTTAGTTCAAGCCAGATATCATATATAGAGGTTGGATCCTAAGAGATTTGAACTTAAGTTCGAGCCTCATGTTCATATATAATTCGAAACTTTATGATTCTAAGGCTTGAACCTGACAAGGCTTGAACTTAACAAGGCTCAAACCTGACAAGCTCGACCTTAAGAGGCTCGAACTTAAATTTGAGACTCAAATCATGTGACCCAATAATCATAAACTTGATATGGCTGGAAAAGTTGAGAGGCTCGAACTTAAGTTCGAGCCTTCCAAAATTGAATTGATTTTGAAGATCAAACTTAAGTTCGAGCCTCTTTGTTCTTTTTCACATAAGACACTGTTCAATTTCACAGGATCAAACTCAAGTTTGAGCCTCATATCATGTGACCCAACATTGCTAAACTTGATATGGGTGGAAAACTGAGAGGCTCGAACTTAAGTTTGAGCCTCATATCATGTGATTCAATAACTGACAGTTAATATCAATTCAAATGCTTGAATTTAAGTACAAGATTGATATCATATATAGAGGTTGGATCCTGAGAGGTTCAAAGTTAAGTTCGAGACTCATATTCATGTATAATCCTAAACTTTATGATTCTAAGGCTCAAACCTGACAAGGTCGACCTTGAGATGCTCGAACTTAAGTTGGAGCCTGATATCATGTGGCCCAACATTGCTAAACCAGCTTCCAAAATTGAATTGATTTTGAGGCTCGAACTTAAGTTCGAGCCTCTTTGTTCTTACTTAATTTTGAGCCTATTATCATGTGACTCGACAATGCTAAACTTGATATGGTTGGAAAAGCTGGCGGAGGCTCGAACTTAAGTTCGAGCCTCATATCATGTGACTCAATAATTGTGTCACATAATCCTAGTAGGAGATGGTTGAAGCATGCCTTAAGAGAGAGGGTTAGGAAGTAATCCTCAACCATGGCTTTTGGGGCAAGTGGTTAGCCCATCGCACTCCTAACAGAAAGGTTGTGAGTTCAATTCCCAACATTGGTATTAGAGCTTAGTTGAGAAATTGGGTGAGATGGAGGTTCGTGCATCATTCTATGGGCACTTGGGAAGCACTTGACCATAGGTGAGTCTGAAACCGGCCAAGACGGAAGGTGCATCCGCATTTGGATACCAGAGAGAGGCAGGCTCGATAGGTCCAAAATAGTTGTAGGCACTAAAATTTGAGGCGAGTGGAGGCACTCAAATGTGAAAAAGGGCTCAAGTTAGATAGGAGGGTCCACAAGCGAGCATTGAGGACAATGCTCAGTCTAAGGGGGGAGGAATGTCACATAATCTTAGTAGGATATGGTTCAACCACCCCTTAAGAGAGAGGATTAGGAAGTAATCCTCAACCATGGCTTTTGGGGCAAGTGGTTAGCCCATCACACTCCTAACTCGGAGGTTGTGAATTCAATTCCCAAAAAAATGACAGTTGATATCTATTTGAAGGCTCGAATTTTAGTTCAAGCCTGATATCGTATATAGAGGTTGGATCCTGAGATGTTCGAAATTAAGTTCGAGCCTCATATTCATGTATAATCCCAAACTTTATGATTCTAAGGCTCGAACCTAACAAGGCTCGAACCTAACAAGGCTTCAACCTGACAAGCTCGACCTTGAGAGGCTCAAACTTAAGTTTGAGCCTCAAATCATGTCACCCAATAATCCAAGCTTGATATGGGTGGAAAAGGTGAGAGTTCGAGCCTCATCTCATGTGTCTCAGTAGACTAACTGTTGATACGATTCTAAGGCTCGAACTGAAGTTTGAGCCTGACAGGGTCGAACATGAGAGGCTCAAGCTTAAGTTCGAGCCTCATATCATGTGACCCAACAATGATAAACTTGATATGGATGGAAAAGTTGAGAGGCTCGAACTTAAGTTTGAGCCTCCTAAAATTGAATTGATTTTGAGGCTCGAACTTAAGTTCGAGCCTCTTTGTTCTTTTGCACATAAGACACTGTTCAATTTGAGAGGCTCAAACTTAAGTTTGGGCCTCATATCATGTGACCCAACAATGCTAAACTTGATATGGTTGGAAAAGCTGAGAGACTCAAACTTAAGTTCGAGCCTCATATCATGTGACTCAATAATTGACAGTTGACATCGATTCAAAGGCTCGTCAAGTCTGATATTATACATAGAGGTTGGATCCTGAGAGGTTCGAACTTAATTTTGAGCCTCATATTCATGTATAATCCCAAAATTTATGTTTCTGAGGCTCGAACCTCACAAGGCTCGAACCTAACAAGCTCGACCTTGAGAGGCTTGAACTTTAGTTTGAGCCTCAAATCATGTGATCCAACAATCCAAGCTTGATATGGGTGGAAAAGGTGAGAGGCTCAAACTTAAGTTCGAGTCTCATATCATGTGTCTCAATAGACTGGCTCTTGATTCAATTCTAAAGCTCAAATTGAACTTGAGAGGCTCGAACTTAAGTTCGAGCCTCAAAGGCTTGATATGATTGGAAAAGTTCAGAGGCTTGAACTTAAGTTGTAGCCTCCCAAAATTGAATTGATTCTAAGGTTCGAACTTAAGTTCAAGTCTCTTTGTTCTTTTGCACATAAGACACTGTTCAATTTGAGAGGCTCAAACTTAAGTTTGAGCCTCATATCATGTGACCCAACAATGCTAAACTTGATATGGTTGGAAAAGCTGAGAGGCTCGAACTTAAGTTTGAGCCTCATATCATGTGACTCGATAAGTGACAGTTGATATCGATTCAAAGGTTCAAATTTAAATTCAACTCGGATATCATACATAGACGTTGGATCTTGAGAGGTTTGAACTTAATTTCAAGCCTCATATTCATGTACAATCTTAAACGTTATGATTCTAAGGCTTGAACCTCACAAGTTCGACCTTGAGAGAATCAAACTTAAGTTCGAGCTTCAAATCATGTGACCCAAAAATTCAAAGTTCATATGGATGGAAAAGTGAGAGGCCCGAACTTAAGTTTGAGCCTCATATCATGTGTCTCAATAGACTGACTGTTGATATGATTTTAAGGCTCAAACTGAAGTTGGATCTTGACAGTCGAACCTGAGAGGCTCAAGCTTAAGTTTGAGCCTCATATCATGTGACCCAACAATCATAAACTTGATATGGTTGGAAAATTTGAGAGGCTCGAACTTAAGTTCGAGCCTCCCAAAATTGAATTGATTCTAAGGCTCAAACTTAAATTCGAGCCTCTTTATTCTTTTGCACATAAGACACTGTTCAATTTGACAGACTCAAACTTAAGTTCGAGCATCCTTTGTTCAAATTTCAAAATAGTTTCAAGTTAAGAATACTATTGTGATCGAGCGGGCGTGGTTTAACGGATGTGCCTTGTACTCCTAAGTAGATGTCTAGGGTTCAAGTCCCACCTAGGGTTGTATGCCTCAAAGTTCCCTAAGATGGGTGCCTCTACCTTACAAGGTTGGGTGTGTGTGTCTTTTCAATTAATTGTACTTTCAAAAAATTAAAAAAAAAAGAATACTATTGTTTTCGCTCGAAAAGCTGATAGGCTCGAGCTTAAGTTCGAGCCTTATATCACACAGAGACTTGATATGATTCAGAGGCTCGAACTTAAGTTCGAGCGTGATATTATGTGACACAATCAAAATTTAGAGCCTCGAACTATATATTGTGACACGACAAACTCAAACTTCATATACTTTTCTTTTCGCTGGAGAAGCTTAGAGGCTCGAACTTAAGTGCTCTATAGTCTGCCCACAATGCTCTCTCTTTCTCTCTCTCTATCTATCTTTCTCTCTCTCCCTCTTTCTCTCTCTCAAACATTCCTTAGTAAACCTTCGACTAAATCATGCTTCATCGGAGTTCTGATCTGATGGTGAAGTACAAGTGGCAAGAAGATTACCTGCTTCTGTGACCTCCACAAAATCCTGGTCTTATGTTGTGTTCATGAGCTCCTACTCTGATGCTCTATTCTCGCTCTGATGCTCTGTTCCTGCTCTGACACGGATCCCAAGCATATGTTATAAGCTTTGATGCTATACATAATTGGACACGAACATGGTCTAGGGATTGGAGTAAAGACATAAATACATAGTTCGTTTATAGAATGACAATGTTCATAAAATTGGATATCCAAGAAAATAACATAGCCAAATAACTAGAATAAGAAAAATTTTCCATTGCACTACATGATATATGCCTTAAATGGACATGACATAATGCAACAATGCGACTTGAACAATGGGGTGATCCAAAACAACCAAGAAGTACTCTTTTGAATGTACAAGTAGTGGATAAACTAATATAACCTCATTGCCTTCACGAATCATCATGTTTCCCTTAAATACATGAAATGAATGAGCATAAAACACAACCTCATGTTAAAATTTATCCATCTTATCAACTAATATCAAATTGCAAGAGAGCTATGGTACATGGTGAACATTATGCATAGTGATCTTTGTATCACCACTTAACTAATTTATCACATCTCCAATCTCAACAACATTACACTAATATGATTCCTCAAGTCTCAAGATCCTTTTTCCATAAGTGTAAAGTTTATTTCTATGTGGTGTCACATGATAGAATGCACCCGAATCAAGTATTTATGTATGGAAAAGTGAATCAACTAGAAGTGCCATGACACACATATCTCTATCAATTCTCAAGATATCATCATTATCAAAAATTACATTTATCTATTCTATCTTCATTGATGAAGTAGGAGGTCATGGAATCATTTTTTAAGCCGCCTTTGGGATACTTGTGGATGAACTAAGAAACCAATTCCATGACTCTATTTGAATTCAAATATCAAATGCATCTCCTAAAAGCATGGAATAATATCATGTAGATCTAACCAACAATCATTTTTGAAAAAGTGTGAATATGCATTGTCCACTTAGTCATGGGTAATCAATCAGTATATCAAAGTCATTGAAGTGAACATTGTGCTTAACTTGAAGCTCTTGGATGACGCCTCTATGTATCATGCTTTACTTACAATACATTTACATCAAGAGTTATCATCTACATTGCTGACTATTCACTATTGTAGTACATATCTCTGAGTCTTTTGATTTCTTTGAAGCATGGAAGTATGTATATGGTCTAATTCTCTTATTTATTGCTTGAAATATGAAGGCAAAAATCTTCTGCGTATGCCTACAAGGTTTTATGCTCTTTGGAGTTGTATGCATTGAGATATCAAGAAACTTCTATGATTTTGTGTGTGCCTTTCATTCTCTTGAAACATTGGGATCAATAATTTTACTTTGGAGATAGAGATTCACATGAAGAAGATCATACATGGATACTTGTTTATAAGTATTCATGAGTACCTTTAAGAAAAAGATGATGAAGATAATAATATTGGAACTGGGATGTGATGTGGATTATAGCTCTTCCTTCTTCCTTGAGTAGGTCTATTACTTTCCCAACCACAATCAACTATCCTAATTACTAAACCCAACTAGTTCCATGCAGTGTGTCTAACCTTTCCATTTCAATCAAGGACCTAATAATATAATCTTATTCCATGTACCCTTTTGTAAAGACAACCAGGTGCATCTAATTAGTTCAAGTAGATACATCTCTTTACCTTTTAATCAACTTAAGAACTTGTTTTGAGAGATCTCATTTCTAGGGCTTGTGCTTATTGTTTCTATTAGACCTTGTGTCTCTTTCCTCTCTGGCCATGCAAGAAAATTTTCAAAAGGGAGTTTTTTCCCATTGTCCTATACTAGGGAGTTCTTTGTTTGATCCATATGACTACAAACTTTGTCTTTACACCTTCTTTGTCCTCTCAATTCTCTTTGATCATTCTCAATGGTCTTGAATTCTATATTTGAATTCATTGGTGCCATATGGATAAGAGAAAGGACTAAGGTTTCTAATTATCATGCCAATTAGTTTTATATTACAAAGATTTTGTTTGGTTGACCTTTATCGTTTGATTAGAATGTTTTAACAAACCATAAAATGTTTGATCCTTTTGACTAGTCCATGTCATTTGGCTGTCCCTAAATCTTCTAGCCAAGTTAATTTGAGATACGAATAAGGATTTTGTCCTATAGATCCCTTATTTTCACCTATGGGCTTTACTTCACGTCTTTAACTCATATCTTTGTGATTTTAGATCTTGTTTAAGTCTTTAACATCTTGTTGTTATGTGAATCTTTAACTCTTGTTTTTCTAGGGATCAAGAATTATATGCTATCCCTTTGATTCAAGTGATCTAATATGCTTTTTTGATCCATTCGCAAGTACCTTACCATGGATATGGCTCAAGTTCTTGATTTTCTTATGCTTTGGCTAGTATCAAATTTATTTAGGAATTCCATCCTTGCATATGTGGTGCTCACTTTGTTTGAGTTTAAATCTCCAACACAAAGTACTTGATATCAAATGTATTCCTTAATTTTAATAGAGCCAAGAAATGCATCTTTTGCCTAGAAGTATCATATTAATGATATCAATGATACCTTTCTTCCCCCATTTAAAATTTTTGATCCCCGACAATTGTAGGCTTTAAGGAAATTGGTACTCATTAAATTTCCATAGTATAAAGCTAATGGGAGCGTTATTTATGCTCAATCATCTTTTTCTTCCAAACTCATTGAACAAGTAATCAAATATCCTAGAGTTCAAGCTTTCATTACCCTTAAATCTAGTATCCCATACAATTGAATCTCTTTATTGAGTATAAACCTAGACATCCCATACCACATAATTACTCTCACCTTTGTATAGACAACTTTAGCTCTTACTTTGGAATTACTGATTAAGAAAACTTTCTTCCCTGTAGTCTAATCAAGTAGCATAGATAAAATTTAATAATTAACAACTCTTCATTTATTCTTGAAAAAAAATTGAAGATCGAGTCTTCATAGAACTATTCCTTTGGTCATATGTAATCAAAGTAAATTTTTCTACGTCATTTGATAATAGAGATAGTATTCATAGACTAGATATTATCAATTGAAATAGCTAGATATCTATCTTAAAGGAAACGTTCATGTGTATTTCATTAATTTAACCAAATGTTCTTATTCTTAACCATGTTGGAAAATTGTTGCTTCCTCATAGGGCATATTATGGAGTAGTGGTAACTAGAGTATCTTTCAAATCTTTACTCCTCTTCGTCTCTAGATATGCGTTAATGATTTACAAATCTTCACTCCTAAAATACTGCTTTTTCAAGGCTCCAAATGGATCATAGTTTTTTGTAAAAAAGGGAGACTTTAGTGAATTTATCTTCCCCCATTGCTTGATAATTTTACTTAATAATCAGCTCTTGAACCTCCTTGGGCGTTTGAATTCCTTGAAAGCTTACATAATTATGAAATATTCATTTTAGACTAACCCATCATTATGTGTAGGCTTTCATATAGTCCTTTAATTTCTCTTTTGGATATCCTTCAATCCAAATTCTTATTACCACTAACTTATGGTCAATAAGAAGAGAAGCATTGTTTGAGTTAAGGCTTAAGTCCATGATCTTGCTGATCATGCATGGCGTGGGTTTCATGGATCTTGAGGATCCATAAAAAGGGACCTTTAAGCTTAAGGTTTTTCTATTTGTGTTAAGTTTTGTTGGCTTTTGGATTAAGTTCATCAAAGCCACATGATGTCGGTAGAGGGAGGAGACAAGAATTGAACTCTAGTGGGATATTTAGCAACACCACAAGATTTCCAACAAGCCACATGACCTCTTTCTTGGAGGATAAACACTCCTATGTGAAAAACAAAAGCAAATGAACCCCCTAGGATCCTGAATTCTTTCTAACATAGGCTTTGTGTTTTCTGCTTTTCTCTAAGTAAATGTAGAGAATGGAAATGAAACTTTGCAGCCTAAAACTAGACTTAAAGAGATTCTAAATGAGAGTAAAATCACTCCACTTGGATATCGCATGATGCCTCAACTAGTTGCAACAAGACATATAATTTCATCTCTTCATAGAGTATTAAATAACTACATAGACACTATTCTAGACATTTCTCTGCATTTCTGCAGGCATTGAACCCAAGAATTATACCACTCAAAGGAGCTCTTTTAAGCTTTAAAACTAGATCAAAAATCATTGTAGATGGATTCAAATAGAAGGAGAAACAACAATACAAGATCAAGGGGTCTACCAAGATCATCTAGAGACATAGAGTATATAAAAGTGAAATTTCTATAAAATATGTAGAGAACAGCTAATAGGGGGGTGCTTAAGCAAGGGGCAGTGTGGGCACATATTTTCATGACTCTAAGTCATAATAAAACTCATTGGAGGATTTAAAAGTCTCATACCAACCTCTTTAACCAATCAAATGCATATTCATGTCAAAGAGTGAGGTCCAATCACATCAAGAGGTGACCTAAATCTTCTCTAATCAACTTCTTTCCATTATAGACATGATTTGATGCCTCCAAATTGTGGAAATTAGCCTCCTTTGATTGTGCATGATGTGGAAGGTTCAATTTGGGGCATGCTCCCACATTGGTGAGCTTGAAATATAGAACTTTCAACACTCCCCTTCAAGCTCAAGTCTTTTTCCTTTGTTGCTTGAGCCTATGTCTCTTATCTTGATTGGTTCCTTGAATCCTCCAAGCTTTGTACCTTCAAGAATGTTTTTCAACATGTCTCCAACCTGCACTTTAGTGTTTACGTAACTTACGTCTAGCTCTTTTGCCATCACCTTTTCTCCAATGAAGTGGTAATGAACCTCTATGTGATTTCTCCTTGCATGAAACATGGGATTTCTAGCTAGGTAGATGCTTGAAATGTTGTCTCCATAAAGAAGAAGCTCTTCCACTTTCACTTTAAGGTACTTAAGTAGCTTCTTAAGCCATAGTAGCTCACATGTATCCAATGATAGACCTCTTTAATCAGCCTCTTTATGAAAACATAATGTGATGTACTCCATCGATCATGTTTGCTACCTACCCAATCAACATCACTATAACCTTTGAAACTTATATCATCATCATAAGAATAAAACAGACCTTGGTTGATGGTGTGCTTGATGTATCTAAGCACTTTTCTTGCTACCATAAGATGATCATGAGTGGATGCATGCAAAAATTGAGAGAGAACACCTACTATATATTCAAGATTAGATTTAGTGAATCTAGCACAAATAAATGAGCTAGTTATGCTTCTATAAAGTGTAATATCTTGTATAGACTCTCCTTGATCTGCAACCAACTTTGTATTGGGATCCATGGGCTGCGAAAGTGGCTTACAACCACTCATAAAAAACCAATATAGCACATCCAACAAGTATTTTCTTTGAATCTAGAAGATCCCATTGTGTGCATAGATTACCTCTTTTACCAAGAAGTACTTTAGTGTTCCAAGATTAGATACCTTGGACTCATTTCCTAGATTTGACTTGATATCTTTAATACCTGAAATATCACTTCCTATGATGATCAAATGGTCCACATAGATGCATATGTATATTGTCTTGTCTCCTTGCTTCTTCATGTAGACTGATGGATCTGCAACACTTTCTTTGTATCCACAAGTTGACAAATAATCCATTAACCTCTGATTCCAAGCCCATGGGGCTTTCTTTACTCCATATAATGCTTTCCTTAGCTTGCAAACATGATTTTGGGTACCTCATACTAGCAAGTCCTTGAGGTTGGCTCATGTAGACTACTGCTTCAAGCTCTCCATTGAGAAAGGCATTCTTCACATCCAACTGATATAAGCTCCATTTCCTTGATGTGGCCATTGCAATCAAAGTCATAATTGTTGGAATCTTGGCTATGGGGTTAAAAGTTTCATCCATTTCTATCCCATAGCTTTGGGAGAAGCCTTTTGACACCAACCTTGCTTTGTACCTGTCAATGGAACCATCTAAACTTCTTTTAATTTTGTAAACCCACTTATCACCTATCACCTTCATGCCTTCTTGAACTGGTACCAAGCTCCATTTATGGTTCTCATCAAGTACCTTGAGATCTTCCTTCATTGCCTCTTTCCATTCCTTGCAATCCTTAGCTTCTTCATAACTAGTTGGTTCTTTGTCATTGATTACTTGAGTCACGTATGCATAATTCTTTGCAATTAAATTATCATATGTTAACCTTTGAACTAGATATTTACTCTTGAGTTATCAAAGCATAAACACTACCTTTAATGCTCTTGATTCCATTTTACAACCGTACTCAAAGTTTAGTTAACGTTTTAACAGGCCCATGGACCTTGATTTCTTTTTTATTTTATTTTTGAGCTAATGCATTATAATTCTTCTTTTGGTGATATTGGGTTGTAGTCCTGTCACAATCTCCATATAAATGGCCTATAGTTGTTATAGTAGAATAGCCTCTCATATACCTTCCCAAAAAGTGCATTGTTATAGATAGGTGTGAAGAATGTTCTATATGAAGGAGAATTTACTTAATATCATCATTCATTCATGTTGTATGGTTATACTGAAAGAGGAAAATATTAAAGAGGATACACCACATTACATGTACTTATATAAATAGATCATAAAGCTTTTGTATCATATAAATTATGTTTGGTGCATTTTTCCTTTTCAAAAGTAGTACATAACTTTAGCTCTGGCTCCACTATGGTTCTTAGAATCTGACATTCTAAAGTAAAAACTATCTGCCACATAGCAAACAGTGGACATAGCCATTTGATCAAGCTATTTTCAACCATCATCATCATCCATGTAAATGGGTTTTCTTCAAGATCATTAATGGGCTTCCATTGTTTCCTCTAAATCAAGACATCAATTACCTGATTCTACAACAACATAAAACTAGATCTGTGAAACTCGCAAACATCAAACCTTCCTTCTCCTTGAGCTTTTTTACCTTTCTTGGAGCCACTTGTAGCACTTGTAGATCCATGTGATGTCTCTGAGACTTCAAATGCAATGATATGAAGAGTCTCTTCAATAGCAATGATAAGTCAAAATCAATGATAATAATTAACATGTTTTTCCCTAGAAAATTGAATATGCAAATAACAATAAAACAACGAAGAATAGACAAATAGTGTATAGAAATTGATAATCTACGAGCTTTTATTTAATCAAATAGATATCCAACAATCAATCAGATGTAAACATGGATGCAATCATATCACCACTCAAAACTTTCCTTAAAAATTGATGAAATCATAGCTACATAGAATCAAAATAGATTTCTTCTTATATATGTCCCATGGCAATGAATCTCATTCAATTCGCCTTCTACATATTGAACTCCTCTATCTTCTCAAAATTATAGGCCATCGCAACAGTGTCCAAGAAATCATCACATCGAGATCCCTTTGCTTGATAAGGAAGCTTCTCGGGAAGCACTTCAATAAAGTATCTCTTCATAACATCAACAATAACCTCCAACATTCCAATGGAACTTCCATTGTATCCTCTAAATCAAGACATCAATTACTTGATTCTACAACAACACAAAACTACACCCATGAAAATTACAAACATCAAATTTTTACCTTTCTTGGAGCCACTTGCAACACTTGTAGATCCACATGATTTCTGTGAGACTTTAAACGCCATGATATGAAGATTCTCTACAATAGCAATGATAGGACAAAATCAATGACGACAACTAACACATTTTTCCCTAGAAAAGTGAATATGCAATGAATAAGAAAACAAGGAAGAATAGTCAAATACGATAAGGAAATTGACAATATACTAGATATTCTTTAATTAAATCGATATCCAAGAATCAATCATATATAACCATGGATGCAATCATGTCACTACTCAAAAATTTGCATGAATGTGGATGAAATCATAGCTATATAGAATCGAAATAGATTTCTTATTATATATGACCCATGGCAAATACTCAGGTTCCATTTACCTTCTACATATTGAACTTCTCCATCTTCTCAAAATTATCAACCATTGCGACAATGTCTAGGAGATCAACACTCCAGATCCCTTTGCTTGATAATGAAGCTCCTCACAAAGCACTTCAATAAAATCTCTCTTAATATCATCAACAATAACCTCCACATTCTAATGTAAACACTATCTACCACATAGGAATTTGATCAAGTTCTTTTCAACCATCATCCTCCATGTAAATGGGATTTCTTCAAGGTTGTTAATGGGCTTCCATTGTATCCTCTAAATCAAGACATCAATTACGTGATTCTATAACAACATAAAACTACACCCATGACACTTGCAAACATAAAATTTTAAACTTTCTTGCAGCCACTTGCAACACTTGTATATCCGCCTGATGTCTGTGAGACTTTGGATGCCATGATATGAAGAGTATCTTCAATGGAAATGACAAGTCAAAATCAATGATAGCAATTAACCCATTTTTCCCTAGAAAAGTTAGTATGAATTTAACAAGGGAGCAAAGAAGAATAGTCAAATACTATATGTAAATTGATCATCTCTTAGATTTTCTTTAATCAAATATATATCCAACAATCAATTATATGTGACCACGGATGCAATCATGTCACTACTCAAAAATTTGCATAAGAATTGATGAAATCATAGCTACATAGGACCTAGATAGATTTCTTATTATATATGTCGTGCCCCAATGAATCTAGTTCTATTCGCCTTCTGCATATTGAACTTCTCCATCTTCTCATAATTATTGGCCATTGCAACAGTGTCAAGGAAAGCAACACATCCAGATACCTTTGCTTGATAATGAAGCTCCTCATGAAGCACTTCAATAAAATCTCTTTGGAGCATCAACAATATCTCCAACATTCTAAAGTAAACACTATCTACCAAGCCATTTGATCGAGCTCTTTTAAACCATCATCCATGTAAATGGGCTTTCTTCAAGGTCATTAATTGGCTTCCATTGTATCCTCTAAATCAAGACATCAATTACTTGATTCTACAAAAACACAAAACTAGACTCATGAAACTCACAAACATCAAAATTTTACCTGTCTTGGAGCCACATGCAACACTTATAGATCCACCTTATGTCTCTAAGACTTTGGATGCCATGATATGAAGAGCCTCTTCAACAAAAATGATAGGTCAAAATCAATGATAGTAGTTAACATAGTTTTACCTAGAAAAGTGAATATGCAATTAATAAGAAAGCAAAGAAGAATAGTCAAATACTACATGCAAATTGATCATCTGTGAGATTTTCTTTAATCAAATATATATCCAACAATTAATCATATGTGACCATGGATGCAATCATGTCACTACTCAAAAATTTGAATAAAAATGGGTGAAATCATAGTTACAATGAATCAAAATAGATTATATGTCCCATCGAAGTGAATTGTTTCCATTCTCCTTCTGCATATTGAACTTCTCCATCTTCTCAAATTATCGGCCATCGCAAAGAAGAAAAGTCAAATACTATATGCAAACTAATACTCTACGATATTTTCTTTAATCAAATAGATATCCAACAATCAATCATATGTGACTATGCATGCAATCATGTCACTACTAATGAAATCATAGCTACATAGAATAAAAATAGATTTCTTATTATATATATCCCACCGCAATGAATTCTATTTGCCTTCTACATATTAAACTTCTCCATGGTTTCCATCTTCTTCATATTGAACTTTTGACAAAGAGACTTTTATTCTCTTCTGCGTGCTCCAAAATTCTCTTGCACAACATTTTGCTGAATTCTTTCATCTTCACATTCGATTTTCAACACATTCGATTTTCAACTGGAAAACATGATGCAAACAAGGTTTAGAGAGTGGAAAACATGGTGGATACTAGAGTGGAAACATAACTTTTACTTGGCTAAGAACATCTCCTCGTCTCTATATAAACTCTTTCTAAGTTTCTCCATTTATTTTCTCTCTTTCCACTTATTGATTCTTCTATGAGAGACTACTTTTCTAGAAAGATTTTTATCTCTTTCAAACCCATCATATGTTGCATTTCTTCTTCACCAATCAAAGTTGTATATATAATCTTGGTTAACATATGTCCTCCACTTATGAATTTATTTCCCCTCTAGTGATTGGTGGATTTATGGAGGTATTTGATTATGTACCCAATTACATCAATTATATTCTATCGTCCTCTATGCATAAAAGCTACTATTATAACCTTATGAAGTTGCATATACCTTAGCATGTGTACATAGAAAAAATCTTGACGATAGAACCTCACAAAAGAATTCAAATCCCAAATATTGAAGTCTCAAAACTTTTGAATATGCTTAAAATCTATCATTCCCTCTTTGACATCATTCACGATATATTTCTCCTTTCATCTTCAAAGCTTTGAAAATCAGCTTTTGATCTTTACTAATGGCTCTATTGTTATCATCAAAATCAGTGACATTACATCTAAGGTACTCTTTGTTTTTCTACTCATCCCATATGTGTTTTTTTATTGATTCCATGACTTCAACACATCTTTGTATCTCTATTCTAGGAGTGGAAAGTTCAAAAAACCACTAACTCTCTAATGATCCTTGCTTCTATAATGTACTCAATCTTGTTCAAAAACTTTAAATGAGATTCTTCAACCGAATTATGCCCAAACTATATCTCAACGTTTCAAAGTTGAAGTCTAAAATTGAATTCTTAAATTGAAGTCTTTGCCTACAAAATTTCTTCAACGCACACGAACGTGGAGCATCCACATCAAAGGTACTGAGAGAGGAAGCGAGAGAGAGAGAGAGGCACTGAGAGAAGGAGAAGGAGCGAGAGAGAGAGAGAGAGAGAGAGAGAGAGAGGAAGGGAGGGAGAGCGAAAGAGTGAGAGAGAGAGAGAGAGCGACAGAGAGGGAGAGAAAGAGAGGGACAGAGAGAGAGAGATGTATGTATGTATGTAGTGTGTGTATGTATGTATGTACTGCTTATATATATATATATATATATATATATATATATATATATATATATATATATATATATATATATATATATATATATATATATATATATATATATATATATATATATATATATATATATATATATATATATATGTGTGTGTGTGTGTGTGTGTATGTATGTATGTATGTATGTATGTATGTATGTATGTATGTATGTATGTATGTATGTGTCTATATATATGTATGTATATATATATATATATATATATATATATATATATATATATATATATATATATATATACATATACATATACATATACATATACATATACATATACATATACATATACATATACATATACATATACATATACATATACATATACATATACATATACATATACATATACATATACATATACATATACATATACATATACATATACATATACATATACATATACATATACATATACATATACATATACATATACATATACATATACATATACATATACATATACATATACATATACATATACATATACATATACATATACATATACATATACATATACATATACATATACATATACATATACATATACATATACATATACATATACATATACATATACATATACATGTACATATACATATACATATACATATACATATACATATACATATACATATACATATACATATACATATACATATACATATACATATACATATACATACATACATACATACATACATACATACATACATATATATATATATATATATATATATATATATATATATATATATATATATATATATATATATATATGTATATATATATGTATATGTATATATATATATATATATATATATATATATATATATATATATATATATATATATATATATATATATATATATATATATATATAGCATTCATATATATACATTCATGCATACATACGTTCATACAAAAGTATAAATATATATACACACAGTACACATGTATATATATCTATACATATCTATTTATGTATGTATGTATGTATGTATGTATGTATGTATATATATTTAGATATGTATGTATGTACGTACGTATGTATGCATGTATCTATGTAGTGTGTGTATATATTTATTTATGTTTGCATATATATGTATGTACGTATGTATGTATGTTTGTATGTATGTATATAGTGTATGCATGTGTCATGGATAAGGAAACCATCTAAACCTTAGATTCCATGTCAATTTCTATATCTCATGATTGGATTAGAGTTTGGAGAAACTAATGCTTCCATTGCGTCCAGAACGTGCCAAAACCCCAAGATCGACTGTCTATTTGCTGAATTCAGACACCGCGAGGTCCTGATTCAAGTCGATGACATCATGATGACATCATCAAGTCGCAACCGCCCTTGGGAACCACCCTTGAAAATCTATATAAGGAGGGGTTGGCCACATTCATAATCAATCTTGCCAATACCAGTCTTGGGAGCTCAAGGAGTCGTGACCGCCAAGTAAGTACTCTTCAAGTTCTAGTTCTAGTTCTTGTCTTGTTCCTTGTTCTAATCTAGTTCGTGGACATCCTATCTTGTCCCCTTGTAATCTCGTAGTACGAGATCCTGTCGAGTTCTTTCGTGTATCCAGCTCATCTCCCAGAAGGGAGTTCTTGTAATCCAGATATCTTGTTTCATACTTACGATCCTGGGTTGTGGAATCTCTTGTATCATCTCTAGTCTAGTTTTCCATACCTATTGGTCCGGGGTTGTGGGATGTCTTGTATCGGTTAAATCTTCTTGCATTGTTTTCCCTACACGGGTGTTCTTGTAATCATAAGTGTATTTCGGAAATCTTGTCTACTGTAGTCAGAGAGCACAATCTAGTGCTCCCTGACATTTTGGCAAGACTGCCTTCATCAAGCCCATGAACCATGGAGATTATTCGAGAAGAATTTTTTTATGCACT